>JAJOOE010005324.1:0-42519 GCA_036250405.1 Solanum raphanifolium | reverse complement strand
CCCCCCCCCCCCCCCCCCCCCCCCCCCCCCCCCCCCCCCCCCCCCCCCCCCCCCCCCCCCCCCCCCCCCCCCCCCCCCCCCCCCCCCCCCCCCCCCCCCCCCCCCCCCCCCCCCCCCGTTTTCATTTTTTATTAATAAATATAATAATATTAATAATAATTTATTTAATATTTTCAGTAAAAAAAATTATTATCATATTATTAATAAAAATATGAAAACTTCCCAAAAAAAAAGAATATGTTAAATTCGAAATTAAAAATATACAATTTTTTTTTTAATTTTTAATTTTTAATTTGAATTGATCGTAATCCTTATCTGTTTGATGTTTTTGAATTTCAAATTGATGACAACTTCTCATCAACGGTTTATTAACTTCTCGTAATAAATGACTTTTTATAGCATTACAATTATCCTATAAATAAACTACCCCAGTAAGTCTTCTAAACCAACCCCACCCACTTCTTCTATAAAAAAAACTACTGCAAATTCGAAATTACTATACATTGTTGTAACTGTTCAAAAGTTTTATCATAATTTGAATATTTAATATTTAATTAATTATTTCAGAAGGGCAATAGTCTTCTCATGCGTGATGATGGTAACAATTCATCAAGGAGAAATGTGAAGATGAGTAGAAGATGCTAGAAAGATATGTATTTAATCACTCAAACTATGAATTTAAATGCTTTCCATGATTTTCTTAGTGCCAAGGTATCAAAATGTCAATGAGTCTTTTTGGATACTTCTTTTTTGTTTTCTCTATGAATTGTATTTTTTGATATATAGTTCAATTTATATATTTTGTTATTCATTTTTTAAAATTGCAGCCGTCTTTGAGATTTTGCAAGTTATATGGATGAAGTTTTACATCTGTCACTAACTTTATTAACTATGGAAAGAAGCATCATGTAAGTGTTTCTTAATAGTTTCACATTATCAAAAAGTTATTGAAGTTATTAATAATTAAGGAGTTGATTGTTAATATTGATGTACCCATTGTTCATAAAATAACTATCGATTGCGCTACAACAAGAACACAAGTTTAGATGTGGAAGAGTTGCTAGAGGAGCACAATTTTTTGTAAGTGTCTTGCTTCTTATTACAAAATTTTAGAGTTATTGAATTCAAATTAAAGACAATATTTAAAGTTCACAGATTATTATTATAAAAAATAATCTTTAAAGGATACGAATACTTCATAATCTTTAACAAAAAAAGAATAAAAAGATAAATTCATAGAAGGAACAAAAAAATATTAACTACTAACAAATATGTGACTGAAATAATGCTACATGCACAATGGATAAAGATTTGTTCAAAAGATAAGGATACTTTTTAATCTTAAATAAAATAAAAAATAATAAGAAGATAAATCAAGAAAAGGATTAAAATAATAATTAAATTTGATTATAGATATGTTGCAATAATAATGCTGATAATTATCAATACAAAAAAAGATCACTATATTAACCAAAAAAAATTACAAAATCTTACGCTTATAAAAGTTATAATTTTAAAAATGAATTAATCTTTATTTTAGAAAAAAACATTTATCCAACTAAATAAAGGAGTTTTAAAACTTCTTTGCTGCGTAGCTAAAAATTAGGATTATATAACTACTAATTAATTCATTTTGAATTTTGAATTTTAAGTTTTAAACAACTCAATTAAGTATTAAATAAAAAAGTTACGGGTGTATTAGTTATTCAAATATTATATAAAGTCATGAATTAAATATAACCGATCACTTTTAAATTTCATCATTCGTTTAAGCAATTGGTGAAAGGAATTTACTCTGCATTATGCAAAGAAATCCTAAGCTTCATTTTGTCAAGGTAATCATCAATTTTCATCGCTTCTTTTCATATTTTGGTATTGAAAAACTCACGAATCAATCTTCATCACTTCTTTTTATATTTTGGCATGTATAGGATTTTTACCGAATAAAACAAGCATACAACTCCTATAATTTTTTAACGCAACAAAGAAATAGTAGAAAGATTTACAGGTATGAAATTTATTATAGGCCAAATCATAGATCTATTTGATAGATGCTTGGGAAAGAGATGTCATGCTTGAAGTGTATCCACAAATATTAGGTATGTATTGAAATTTTCTTAATTTTCAGTTTTCTATAGTGTAACCATCGTCATAAAAAAATCAACAGAACATATGATTTGTTTTGACTTTTTATTAATGTTCTTATATCTTTTATTTTTTTTGGATTAATTTGCAGGTTTTGCTTTCGTTTATATGGATGATGAAAGAGATGCAGTGGTTGATATTGCTTGCTTTTGTATGTCTCAAAAGATAAAATAGATGACAAAAATTAGAAAGTTTGATTGCAGTTTACAACTTTTTTTATAATAATAATAATAAATAAATAAATATACAAAGATTTTACTTGAAGTGAATGTAAGATTGATAATAATAATAAATAAAATTATCATAATAATAATTGTAACGACCTATTCCCGTTGTTATAGAAAAGACAACGGGGGAAAATTTGGGGCCGAAAAACTTTTTCGTAGTATTTGGATTTTTCCAACCTTGTCCAGATTTGGACGAAATCGGAGTCATTGAGGTGTCGAGAAATCTAGTAACAATCGGGTGAATCATTTATGATTTTGATTACATGAGTAGTTAGATAACTTGTTAAGAAATCCGTACGACTTTACGGAATTGAATTCAGGCGAGTAGAACTCTCGGAATTGATCTTAGCGTAAAAGGTATTTTCTGAGAGTCGTGGGTTAGAGGTGTGTTGTGAAATGGGAATTTTGGAATTCTTGAAATAACTCTCTGTCTCGAGAATGTCGCTTTGGCTGGGATGCTGTGGCAGGGTAGTGACCGCTGTGGCGGGCCTGACGCAAATTAAAGTCGTTAATAAACCCCTAAATGACCTCATTATGCACTTTTCGACTTTTAGAGCTAAGGAACGACCCCCAGGCGACTCATACTCGATTTTCACCATTCTTGAGGTTAAAGGTAAGCTTTTCATTCGCCGAATCCATTTTTCGATCCATAAAACGTAATAGAATGGGTGAATATTGATGGGTGAGGGTTTTGTTATAGATTCTATGGTGGAAACAACCTTAAATTGGATAATTGGGATCATAGGTTTGATCTAGGGTTTATAGAATTGTTAGTAATTCGGGTAATTAATGATTGTTTATTGATTCCCGTATTATATTGATTGTTTATAGACCAAGAACAAGCGGAACGAATCCGGAAAGGGGAGGATCAAGTTTCTTAGAGTTTCAAGCTTGTTTCGAGGTAGATGATGGTTGTGATTCTATGATTGTGTGATGTATGCTTGTTCTTGCTTCATTGTGATACTTGTATATGTATGAATGTTCCAATGTTGATCACACTTGTTGTAAATGAGATAGATAATTGATGAATGCCATGAAATCATGACTTAAATGCATGATCTTGATGATATACTTGTGATTGTGATTATGGTGTGTGAATGGGATCGGTTGCCACGTTTCGGCATAACTAACTTGGATCGGTTGCCACGTTCCGACACAACTATGGCATCGGTTGCCACGTTCCAGCATAAATATGGGATCGGTTGCCACGTTCCGGCATACTAACTGTTTGGGTTTGGGTTCCATGAGAGGACCAATGATTTGACATAAAATGTGAAGTTGTTCGTTGTTCGTAAATGTTGATGATGTTGTATATGTTGATATGTGTGCATGTGATTATAATGTTGTTTGACTTGTTTATGTTGTACTTAGTGGGATAGCCGCGTGATCCTACCAGTACATTGTGGTTGTGTACTGATACTGTACTTGCTCTTATTTTTGTTAAGTACAACAGGGTATCTTCAAGCGGCTACTGACAGACCTCGCTTAGGAGATCAATGATCGTCACTTCGAATTCAAGGGTGAGCCAATTCTTCCGGGTTGCCATAGGTTCTCTTTCGTCTATGTCCACTATTTTCAGACTTAGACACTTGTTTTAGCTAGTTGATTAGTTCATTATTTAGGGTTGTATCCCTTTCTTGTTTAGACTTGGTTCATTGTTAGAATGTTTTGGTACATTGACTTTCAGGTTCTAGGTTATTCTTCCACATTGTTAGTTGTTATTGTTAGACTTTTGTTAGAGTTTATGGGAACTCTATTTTTATTTCCTTAGTGTTTGATTTAAATGCCTTAGTTTTTAGATTATTTGCTTGATTGGGGTTGTAGTAGTAGTTCTCCCATCGGAGTGTTAGTGTGGGTGCCAATCACGACGGTGTGAGTCGTGACAAAGTTGGTATCAGAGCCTATGTTCGTTGATCTCTATGTACCAAAATGAGACTAGTAGAGTTTCGCGGAACGGTATGGGGACGCCTTTAATTTTCTCCGAGAGGCTATATGAGATGGTTAATACTAGGTTCAACGACGTTAGGCACGTAGCTCCCGTCAATGCTTCGATCGAGGAATTTGCAGCGAGAGGTCGCGGTCGAGGTAGGGAGGAAGAGCTAGGGGTAGAGGTCGTGGAAGAGTAGAACCTGCTGGAAATGGAGCTCATGTTGAGAATGCTCCTTTGAATAAGAACCATCCTGCGCATCATGAAGAGATAGAGGAGAATGTTGATGTTGATATTGAGGATTTGAGACAAGAATGAGAGGTGCAAGCTGAGACCACAGGTGTTCCTCCTTTGGATCCAGTGTTAGCTCAACAGATCATGTCATTCTTAAAGGGATTGGTTAGTTCTAGAGTGCTTCCTTCTGCTCAAGCAACTCAAGCTCCTACTAATCCTTCTGTTTCTAGCACTGCGCCCAAGGTGAATGGGACTGGAGGTAATGATGCTTTCTTCCGTCCTTTGTTGGGTTCTGTTATGACTGGTAATGAGCATGAAATGTTAACTAAGTTTCTGAAGCTAAAGTCTCCTGTATTTCTTGGTTCTGAGAATGAGGATGCTTATGAGTTCATTCTTGATTGCTATGAGAGGCTTCATGAACTGGGTATTGTTCATCAGCATGGTATTGAGTTTGTGTCTTTTCAACTTCAAGGTGAGGCTAAGTAGTGGTGGAGAGCTTATATGGAGTGCAGATCTTCTACTTTACCTCCACTTACTTGGACCCAGTTTCATGCTCTGTTCTTAGAGAAATATGTGCCTAGGACTTTGAGGGATCGCAAGAAGGATGAGTTCATGGCTTTGGAGCAAGGTGGTATGACTATGGCTGCTTATGAGGCCAAGTTTCATGCTTTGTTTAGATATGCTACTCAATTAGTGACTACTGAGGAAGAGAGGATCGGGTTATTTATTAGGGGATTAATTTCTGAGTTGAGAGTATTTTCTATTCATATGAATTCTGCAGGGAGGAGCTTTAATGAGGTAACAAATTATGTTAAGAAAGTGGAGGGGGTGAGGCGAGATGGTCAAGCTAAGGCATGGGCAAAAAAAGCCAAGAACTCGGGTAACTTTCAAGGTTCTTATTCCAAGAGGTCCAGAACGCCAATGCTTACAGCCAAGCCAATTCAGTCCGCCATGCCTGGCTCTACAGGTAGTTACTCGAAAACTCCATCTCATAATTTTTCAGGATAGCTAGGGAGCCGCACCTTCGACGGGAGGCAGACCATTTTTTGATCGTACTTGTTACAACTGTGGAGAACCTGGGCATATGAGGAGAGATTGTCCTCACCCACGTGTGTTAGATTCCACGCAGCAGCAGTCTAGAGTAGTGATACCCGTGGGGAATGGTAATAATGGTCGAGGGCGTCAACAAGGTAGGCGAGGTGGCAATCAGCGAGGCCGTGGAAGTAGAGGAAATAGTAATGGTAACGAAGGTAGGGGTAACACGCAACCAAGCAGGGAAGTGGCTTGTTATGATGATAGGGCTCCGTGTTATGTTTTTCTGGGCAAGAATGAGACGGAGACGTCTGATGCGGTGATCACATGTACTATTCTTGTCTGTGACCAGATGGCTAATGTGTTGTTTGATCCAGGTTCTACTTATTCATATGTATCCGTGGGATTTGCCTCAAATTTTGATATGATTTGTGATATTCTTGATGCCCCTATTCGTGTTTCTACCCCAGTTGGAGAGTTAGTCATAGTTACCCATGTCTATCGTGCTTGTCCTATTTTATTTATGAGATTTCAAACTTGGGTTGATTTAGTGATTTTGGATATGATTGACTTTGACATAATCTTAGGCATGACTTGGTTGTCCCCCTATTATGTTGTGCTTAATTATAATACTAAGTCTGTAACTCTAGAAATTCCGGGAAGGGAAAAATTAGAGTGGGAAGGGGTGTACAAGCCTAAGCAAGCTAAGATTATATCCTCTATTCGGGCTAGTAAACTGATAGAGCAGAGTTGTTTGGCTTATTTGGCTCATATTAGGGATGTTGAGATTGAGGCTCCATCCATTGAGTCTATTCCTGTGGTGTCTGAATTCAGTGAAGTGTTTCCTAATGACTTACCTGGTATGCCTCCAGATAGAGCTATAGATTTTTTCATTGATTTAGAGCCTGGTATATGCCCCATTTCTATCCCTACATATCGCATGGCTCCGGCAGAATTAAGAGAGCTTAAGGCTCAAATCCAAGAACTTCTTCATAAATGATTTATTTGTCCTAGTGCTTCCCCATGGGGTGCTCCAGTCTTGTTTGTTAAGAAAAAAAATGGTAGTATGAGAATGTGTATAAATTATCGGCAATTGAATAGGGTCACTATTCGAAATAAGTACCCCTTGCCTCGAATAGATGATCTTTTTGACCAATTGCAAGGTGCATCGGTTTTCTCTAAGATTGATCTAAGGTCTGGCTACCATCAATTAAAAATTAGGCATGAGGATATGCCCAAGACGGCGTTTAGAACTCGCTATGGGCACTATGAGTTTTTAGTTATGTCTTTTGGTTTGACCAATGCGCCTGCAACTTTTATGAGTTTAATGAATGGGGTGTTCAAGCCATTTCTTGATTCTTTCGTCATAGTTTTCATTGATGATATTTTGGTTTATTTGAAAAGTGAGGAAGAGCATGCCGACCATCTTCGTAGAGTTTTGGGTGTTCTTGGGAAGCAAAAGCTATATGCTAAATTTTCTAAGTGTGAATTCTGGTTGAAATCAGTTGCATTTTTGGGGCATGTAGTTTCAAAGGAAGGGGTAATGGTAGATCCTCAAAAGATTGAGGCTGTTAAGAATTGGATTCGACCAAGTTCTGTGACTGAAGTTAGGAGTTTTGTGGGGCTTGCTAGCTATTATCATCGATTTGTGAAGAATTTTGCTTCTATTGCCACACACTTGACTAACTTGACCAAAAATGAGATACCATTTGAATGGACTGAAAAATGTGAGGAGAGCTATCAAAAGCTTAAGACTCTCTTGACCACCACTCCTATTCTAGCATTACCGGTGGAAGGTAAGGATTTTATAGTTTATTGTGATGCTTCTCATTCTGGGTTGGGCGCAGTGTTAATGCAGGATAAGAATGTTATAGCCTATGCGTCGTGCCAATTGAAGGTGCATGAGAGAAATTATCCAACATATGATTTGGAGTTGGCAGCGGTAGTATTTGCTCTTAAGATCTGGCGGCATTATATTTATGGTGTTAAATGTGAGGTGTTTACCGATCATCGTAGTTTGCAGCATGTGTTCACTAAAAATGATCTGAATTTGAGACAGCGAAGGTGGATGGAGTTACTTAAAGATTATGATGTGACCATTCAATACCATCTGGGCAAAGCTAATGTGGTGGCAGACGCTTTGAGTCGAAAAGCGGTAAGTATGGGTAGTTTATCTTGCTTAACTGTAGTCAAACGACCTTTGGCTCAAGAAATTCAGACCTTAGAATCGAAGTTCATACAGTTGGGCATCTCAGAAAGAGGTGGGGTGCTAGCTAGTATTGAGGTGAGGGCCACTTTCATTGAAGAGATCAAGGCCAAACAATTTTAAGACGAGAATTTGGAGGAACTTAGAAAGAGGACTGTGATTAGTAAGGCACAAGAGATCACTCTTGATGCGGATGTTGTGCTCAATTTCAAAGGAATAATTTGTGTTCCTAGAGTAGTTGACTTGATTTTGAAATTGTCGGCGGAGTCTCATGGTTCGCGATATTCTATTCATCCGGGTGTGACCAAGATGTATCGAGATTTGAAGAGAATTTATTGGTGGCCGGGCATGAAGAAATACATAGTGGAGTTTGTGGCGAAGTGTCAAAATTGTCAACAAGTGAAATATGAACATCAAAGGCCTGCAGGTTTACTTTAAAGAATGCCAATTCCGGAATGGAAGTGGGAAAGAATAGCCATGGATTTTGTTGTTGGTCTTCCCAAGACTTTGGGGAAGTTTGATTATATTTGGATAGTGGTTGATAGATTGACCAAGTTAGCCCATTTCATTCCGAAAAGAATAGATTATAATGCTGAACAATTGGCTAAGGTTTACGTGAAAGAGATAGTGAGGTTGCATGGGGTGCCCCTCTCTATCATCTCAGATCGTGGTACCCAATTCACATCCAAGTTTTGGAGGAAATTGCATGATGAATTGGGCACACAACTCACCTTTAGTACATCCTTCCATCCACATACGGATGTACAGTCAGAGAGGACTATTCAAGTGTTAGAAGACACGTTGAGGGCATGTGTGATTGATTTTGGAGGGCATTGGGATAAGTTCTTACCTTTGTGTGAATTCTCCTATAATAATAGTTATCACTCCAGCATTGATATGACACCATTTGAGGCACTCTATGGGAGGGGATGTAGATCACCCATATGATGGTTTGAGGCTAGAGATGTGAAACCATTGGGAGTTTATTTAGTGAAGGAAGCTCAAGATAAGGTTAAGAGTATTCAAGCTAAGCTTTTAACAGCCCAGAGTAGACAAAAGAAGTATGCGGATCATAAGGTAAGAGACATGGCATTTCAATCTGGTGAATATGTTCTTCTTAAGGTATCACCCATGAAAGGGGTGATGAGATTTGGTAAGAAAGGTAAGCTAAGCCCCAGATCATTATAATCTATTCTTATCAGTAAGAAATTCTTGAATGTGTGGGACCGGTAGCGTATACATTGGCTTTACCTCCTAATTTATCAAGTGGTCATCCGATATTTCATGTGTCCATGTTGAAGAGGTATCATGGTGACGGGATTATATCATTAAGTGAGACTCAATTGTGTTAGACAAGGACCTCCAATATGAGGAGGAACCGATTGCAATTCTTGATCGTGAATTCGTGATGTGCGCAAGTTGAGGACCGAGGAGATTAAGTCAGTGAAATTTCAATGGAAACATCGTCCAGTTGAGGAAGCTACTTGGGAAACCGAGAGAGACATGCGAGACAAGTATCTCTAATTGTTCATCGATTCAGGTACTACTGCATTCCTTCCTTAGCCTATTTTCCTAAGTTTCGTCACTCGGGGACGAGTGAGGGGTAATTGATATCTATTGTAACGACTTGTTTCCATCTTTATAGAAAAGCCAACGGGGGATATTTAGGGCAGGAAAACTTTTTCGTAGTATTTGGATTTTCCCAACCTTGTCCAGATTTGGACGAAATCGAAGTCATTGACGTGTAGGGAAATCTGGTAACAATCGGGTGAATCATTTGTGATTTTGATTACATGAGTAGTTAGATAACTCGTTAAGGAATCCGTACGACTTTTACGGAATTGAATTCGGGCGAGTAGAACTCCCGGAATCGATCTTAGCGTAAAGGGTATTTACTGAGTGTTGTGGGTTAGAGGTGTGTTGTGAAATGAGAATTTTGGAATTCTTGAAATAACTCTCTGTCTTGAGAATGCCGCTTTGGCGAGGTGGTGGCTGTTGTGGCGGGCCCGATGTGAATTAAAGTCGTTAATAAACCCCTAAACGACCTCATTATGCACTTTTAGACTTTTAGAGCTAACGAACGACCCCCAAGCAACTCGTATTCGTTTTTCATCATACTTGAGGCTAAAGGTAAGCTATTCACTCCCCTAATCCGTTTTTTGATTCGTAGAACGTAATAGAACGGGTGAATATTGATGGGGGAGGGTTTTGTTATAGATTCTATGATGGAAACAACCCTAAATTGGATAATTGGTATCATGGGTTTGATCTAGGGTTCATAGAATTGTTAGTAATCTAGGTAATTAATGATTGTTTATTAATTCCCGTATTATATTGATTGTTTGTAGACCAAGAACAAGCGAAACGAATCTCGAAAGGGAAGGATCAAGTTTCTTAGGGTTTCAAGTTTGTTTCGAGGTAGGTGATGGTTGTGATTCTATGATTGTGTGATGTATGCTTGTTCTTGCTTAATTATGATACTTGTATATGTATGAATGTTGCAATGTTAATCACACTTGTTGTAAATGAGATAACTAATTGATGAATGCCATGAAATCATGACTTAAATGCATGATCTTGATGATATACTTGTGATTGTGATTGTGGTGTGTGAATGAAATCGGTTGCCACGTTTCGGCATAACTAACTTGGATCGGTTGCCACGTTCCGACATAACTATGACATCGGTTGCCACGTTCCGGCATAAATATGGGATCGGTTGCCACGTTCCAGCATAAATATGGGATCGGTTGCCATGTTCCGGCATGCTAACTGTTTGGGTTTGGATTCCATGAGAGGACCAATTATTTGACATAAAATGTGAAGTTGTTCGTTGTTCATAAATGTTGATGATGTTGTATATGTTGATATGTATGCATGTGATTATAATGTTGTTTGACTTGTTTATGTTGCACTTAGTAGGATAGCCACGTGATCCTACCAGTACACTGTGGTTGTGTACTGATACTGCACTTGCTCTTATTTTTGTTGAGTACAACAGGGCATCTTCAAGCGGCTACTGACAGACCTCACTTAGGAGATCAGTGATCATCACTTCGAATTCAAGGGTGAGCCAATTCTTCGGGCTGCCATGGGTTCTCTTTCGTCTATGTCCACCATTTCCGGACTTAGACACTTGTTTTAGCTAGTTGATTAGTTCATTAGTTGGGGTTGTATCCCTTTGTTGTTTAGACTTGGTTCATTGTTAGAATGTTTTGGTACATTGATTTTCAGGTTCTAGGTTATTCTTCCACATTGTTAGTTGTTATTGTTAGACTTTTGTTAAAGTTTATGGGAACTCTATTTTTATTTCCTTAGTGTTTGATTTAAATGCGTTAGTTTTTAGATTATTTGCTTGGTTGGGGTTGTAGTAGAGGTTTTCCCACCGGAGTATTAGTGTGGTGCCAATCACAATGATATTTTCTTCTTTTTAAAGTCTTTTATAAAATTATTAAATTTAAAATTGTGAAGTTAATTAGTTTTAAATGATAAAGATCTAAGGGTGTGTGGTTCCCTTTTTTGTGGGAAGTTATCACATATTTAATTTGAATAATAATAATAATAATAATAATAATAATAATAATAATAATAATAATATAAATATCTTTTTGTACGGTTATTTTTAAAAAAATTATATTTTTTTAAAAAAAGTAAAATTGTCCGGTGGCGGAATTGTAAACAGAAAAATTGAAATTCGAATTTAAAAGTAAAAAATGTAAAATAGAGAATTCAAATTTCCACCTAAAAAATAAAAATGAAACATGTCAAGTTGATTTTTTTTTAATTTAAAAGTGGTTACCTAAAATTATTCAACTACTCACGTACACCTTTTCTCTTCATAGTCATAAATAAATCCAATTAAAATAATTATGGATGTCTTCTAATATGAATTTTCTTCTTCTTTACTTCTTCATCTTTTAATTTTGTCTTAAAATGTCATTTGAAGATAACAAAATCTTAATTTTATGTTTGCAATCTTTTAAAACAAATAATCTACAAAATTGTATTTGAAAAAAAAAACAAACACGTAATGATAGTTGATTAATTAAATTTGCGAGTAATCTTTTTAATTTTGAGTTAGGGAGAGGGAAATAATTATTCCTAATATATAGGTAACTAATTAAAATAGGATTATTATTATTATTTTTAAATGAAAACGTACAAAAAACATATTTATTATTTATAGAATTGTTTAAATTTTGGGATTTACAAGTTAATTAATTTAAAAGCACCACAAAAAATAGATTTCTTAAATAATTAAAAATAATTAATTACATGTAATAAGGTTAAATAATAAATTACTTTTAAAGCTAAAATATAATTAAAATTAAATAATTAGATAAATTAATTTTAAAATCGAAATTAAAAAACTTAAAAAAAACTGAGCAAACCACATTTTCTAACTGCAAGACCCATTTTTTCTTCTGTATTGCTATCCAACTTTTTTGAATTTTTAAAATTTAATTATAATTGTTTATGACAAATTCAAAATTTAACATCAACAAAAATTACAATATATATATATATATATATATATATATATATATATAAACATTCACTGAGAATATTAAAAAACTTACGAATCTCTAATTTCACTTATTTTCATATTTTGGCATCTTCAAAATTTTCATTGACGAAAACAAGCATATAACTTCTACCCTTTTTTTGCACAACAAAAAAATATTATGAATATTTGTAGGTATGAAGTTTATAAAGGCCAAATCCTTGATCCATTTGATGCTATGAAGAGATTTCATGCCTGAAGTATATGCAGAATTACTAAGTAATTATTGAAATTTTATTTAATTTTAAGTTCTTCTTTATTATGTAACCATTTTCAAATTTAAGTACTTATACAAAATTCAACAGAACACATGACTTTTATATATAAATTTTTCTTTGACTTCTTATTTAATATATATATTTTTATCATTTTCTATGAATTTTCAGATTTTGCTTTCGTTTATATGGATGATGATAAAAGAGATGCAGTGGATGATATTTGGATTCTTATGATTATTTATCTTCCTTTGTTTACTATTTACTTTCTGTTTAGATATGAGCACTCGAAAAATTACTAGACACTTCTACTGCCATTGATATATATATATATATAATTATTGCTAAGGAATATTTGTAATTTAACTCAAATTTCAGGTGATAACTGGATCTATTTATTGAAGATTGAAGATCGAACACAAATATATCAATAACAATTCTAATAGACCAAGTGAAAGGAGTGAATTTTGTTGATCACCATACAAATATATTTTTGGTATGGGTCGTACGTATCATAATTAACTTTTTAAATATTTTTATTAAATTATTATTATTATAGCACAATAAGACAATATGCGAAATTTAAATGACTTTTTGAATAATTGAGTGTTTGGGTATACTAATTATATGTATGAAGTTATTACCCTAACAATGTAGGAGTATTGAGTTTAAACACACAATATAAACATAAATATAATAGGAAGAGTATGTTTCTTTTGTAATATAATTACAATATGTTTTGTAAATTTTACATAATACATATTTTGTCTCAAATGCAGGATATATCTGATTATATATATAAAGAATAATAAATAATTTTTATAGTTTACATATGCTAATTATAATGAATATATATAATCTATATTTGAATCTCCAACATGACATCTCATTTCTCCATTTTTTTCAAGCATTATCAAACACGTTATATATTTTTTTTTAAGAAAGCTTGCCTTCTTATACTAGAAATTTAAATTTTAATGTATTTATACAACAACTAATTTAATATGAATTTTAAAGAGTGTATCATTCCTTTTTAAAAAGTTTATGTTCTTGATATTGTTTTAAAGGATTTATATCAACTTCATAAAATTATTTATTTAAATTATCCACTACTTTATTATTTTTGCCTTTTTTTTCTTTCAAATTGATATGAAATTTATGAAAGGATCCATTTTGATGGTAAGGTCGTGCTATATATATTTTTTTTATTACTTTTGAAGTTTTTTTAAATTAAATAAAATAATTTATAATTTATTTTATTAGTATTTTAATTAGTATAAGTCTATAATTTTCTACTTTGTGTCTTTCTATTTCTCATTATTGCATAATCAACACTTAATTATATTTAGTATTTGTGAATAATATTTTTGAAATTTGCAGTTTTTGAATTATACATATATAGAATATTTAAAATTATTTTTACTTTTATGGTCTCAAACAATTCATATGAAAGTTAGAATTTGATTTTTTAAAAAGAAAATAATGGCTTTATTAATAGTTCACTATTAATATTTCGCAAACTAAAAACATAGTTGATCATAGCTATTAGAATAATATTATAACAAATAAAATTGCATACTAAAGCATTTGTTAATGTTATTATATAAATAGTTATAATATATTACCATAACTATTTAAAAAATATATTAGCAAGTGAATAATAAATTTGCGCGGGTACGATATATATATATATATATAAAGAGAATCTTAGGTCCGCCTATATGGCGCCATCACAAACCAAAATTGCTTTTTAATTTATTTATTTACAAAATTACCCTTCCCCTTTCATGAAAAGTTGTGAAATTTATGAAAAGTTGCGATTTTAATTAAGAGTTGTGACTTTTATGAAAAGTTGTGACTTTTATGAAAACTTGCGACTTTAATTAAGAGTTGCGACTTTTATGAAAAATTGTGACTTTTATGAAAAGTTGCGACTTTTAGGAAAGTTGCAACTTTTAGGAAAAGTTGTGAATTTTATGAAAGGTTGTGACCTTTCCGAAGGGTTGCAACTTTTCCAGATAGTTGTAACCTTTTCGATAAGGCAGAATAAACATTTGTTCACACAACCCTTTGTTGTCTATAAATAGAGGGATTTCCTCTCATTTTAAAACAATGAGAATTTTGAACCTCTTCTTCTTCTTCTTCTTCACAATTAAATATTTGTGTACTTTGCTCCTGTTGAGTGGCTCACTGACAACATTACTTATGTTACAGATCCTGATATGTATTTTTACAGTCATTAATTTATGCTTATGTTATTAAGGATAAATGATAAGATGTAATAATTTTCATTTTCCTTTACATTATTAATGACTGATAGGTTTTAAGTATTATTTTATAAATTCCATGATATTAAATTTCCGCGCTTCGCGCAGGTAATTTTACTAGTACTAGTATATATAAAAGAGAACCCTAGGCCTGCCTACGTGGCGCCACCACAAATATGGATTCCCTTTTAGTTTATTTATTTTCAAAACTATCCTTCCCCTTTCATGAAAAGTTGTGACTTTTATGTAAAGTTGTGACTTTCATGAAAAATTGTGACTTTTATGTAAAGTTGTGACTTTTATGAATAGTTGTGACTTTTATGAAAAGTTGTGACTTTTATGAAAGGTTGTGACCTTTCTGAAGTGTTGCAATTTTTTCAAATAGTTGTGACCTTTCCGATAAGGCACAATAAATATTTGTTCACCTTACCCTTTGTTATCTATAAATAGAGGGATTTCCTCTCATTTTAAAACAACGAAAATTCTGAACTACTTCTTCTTCTTCTTCTGCACAATTAATTGTTCGTATACTTTGCTCATGTTGAGTGACTCACTGACACCATTGTTTTTGTATCAATACATTGGTGAATAAAATCGTTCTATCCCAAGAGAATATATTCCTTTAAACATCGGGTACTAGATGAGAATAATTTTCATAAGGGGACATTGTGCATTCAGTGGACTCGATTTTTCCCTTTCTGTTTCATTCTAGTGCAAACATGTTTCTGTTTTTCTTAGGCATTGTGCAAACTGCAACATCAAATAATGTATTTTTGAACCGCAAACTAACCATCGACTTTGGTAATGTTTAATATTATACGATTCTATAAATTTTCAATATAATAACATAATCTACGAAAGAATTTATGGGTTTTCAGAAATCCCCACCCGAAATGGTAGATCCTCCCACGTAATAGGGCACACTATGTCAATCTAAACTAGTAGGGGATGTAAATTTTATTGATGACAAGTCTTGGAACAAAACTGCAATATGCAAATAATTGTGCAAAATGGTAGTAGATAGTGGGTCGTATGGGTGCATGCATATTATTAAAGTATTAGATTTTTTTGGGTTTTAAAGAAGATATTGAAAGCAAGCATGTTACACAGGCTGGAATGACTATGACTCATGAGTTTAAGAATTTAATTACATATTCTCTAAAGAAGACTAGTGTGTAATGACTAATTAAGGAATTTTTATCTTTTAGACTAGCTGCTTACCACATACTCTACAATCTACATTAAAGATAGAGTTTTGAACTTGAAAATAAGCATTAATTCAACTTGTCCATTGTATAATCTGGAGGAAGAGAGTGTGTCTTACCTATTCTTCAAATGTGACATGAGCTACAATACGACAAAGATTACTGCAATGACAAGATATCCAGTGACAACTAATCATGATATGTCACTGCTTATCGGTCGGTTCGATTTTAAAGTTTATCCATTCAACTAATTGGCTATCAGTTTGTAGACATGCTAAACCGTTAAGAACTATTAAGATATTGACTTATCAGTTATTGGTTTATCGGTTCGGTTATCGGTTTAACCGTTAACATTTGACAATTACTTAGAGACACGGTGACAAACCAAATAAATCATGCACATGAGTTGATAAATTTTATATTACTAAAAAAAACACTAACACATTATAGAATAATCGAAAGTTTGAGACTGTCAAAAATAAAAATATGAAACTAAATTCTAAGTCAAGGATTATATACCAAAATGGTATAAATATAATTTATTAATGGAAAAATTACAAGAATATTTAACTTAAGGTTTTAATTTACATAATATCAATCTACTCTTTTTATTTACAACAATAACATTTTAATTACAAATATGATAACTTATTAGATATACATATCTTCACACGTTTTTATACCTATTTTCTTGGCTTAGTGGCTGATTTTATGGAACTCAGTATTTATTATTTTTACCATTTTTACTTAAAGATTTTATTCTCTTTTCTTACTTAATACAATTACTATGGTAAAAAATATTTTCCTCTCTTCAATTACGTTTTTTAAAATTATCTATTTAGGTTTTGATGCTAATTTTTTGGGAGTGATAATGTATCATCTAATTAATATGATTTCTATCCTTAAGCACATTTCCCATTAATTTCATGCAATTACTATTGGAAAAAGATTTTTTCTCTCTCTCTCTTTAATTTCATTTCAATTATTCAGGAAGATCTCTTTTTACTTCTCTGTTAGTTGAGGAAAAAGGGGGTGGGGGGTGGGATGAATATATTAAATGGTATAAATTTTGTATTATATTGGTTACCATTTTTTTCCGTAATCATAGTAAATAACTTATACCAAAATATAATCAAATTTTATTCCTATTATAAACCATCACACTCAAAGCATCGTTATATATATATATATATATATATTTTTTTTTTAAAAAAAAAAAAAAAAGTATATTAAATAATGTACATTGTAGATTAAGTTTGGTGTAGAATTATTTTTAAATCACAATGAATAACTTACACCAACAAATAATTAAATTGCACACGAAGTAAAAATCATGGTTATAAGTTATAACATTGATTTTTGTTATTTATTCCAACTATATGTTGTCTTACACCATAATATTATCAACTATCTATCAATATTTATCATCGAATTAATAAATAATTATACCAACATATATGAAAAAATCACTAGTATTAGTAAAAATTTCATTCATAAAAAAATAAAATTACAAAGTATTGTATCTATTTGGTAAACGTCTTTTTGGTGTTTGTGTCATAAATCACTCCTTCAATCCTGTCATCTTGAAATCCACATACATTCCTGCGATACATTTCGATAAATAGTTAGACACATACTAACCTACAACAATGTATAACACCATAATACAACCACTTATTTATAATTTTTTAAATAACAAATTAATTAGAAATAGTATATAATATGGTTACACTTTTATGTACAGTATGGTGACATTTTGGTGTATAATATGGTGACTACGTCAGAGGTTCATAAATAGTTACACATAAATAACACCATATATAGTATTACAGTTTAATTAATATGGTGTACAAATATGGTGACAATTTAGTGTACAATGCAAACTTATATTTGTGTATTATAGTGGTATAATTTATGACACAGAATGCTAAAATTAATTTACTGATTTAAATGCTATGCAAAATTGGTATAAATTTTGGTATAATTTATAATTATTATGGTGTATGTTAGGGTTAAAAATTTGTGTACCCTTCAACTGATATACATCATCATTTGCACCACAAACTAACCAAACAATACCAATAAACAAACTAACCACCGTCATATATCAAAACTTTATAAAATCTTATTTTATATTTGTTGGTAGTTTTGTTTTCAGTAGATACAAAATAAATAACAAAGCTTAGCAGAATAACCCGATAAATAACATAAAAATTCAACCAAAATACACCATAATGGTTTGGTGTATATACACCACAAACTA
This sequence comes from Solanum raphanifolium, assembly GCA_036250405.1. Classification (NCBI taxonomy): domain Eukaryota; kingdom Viridiplantae; phylum Streptophyta; class Magnoliopsida; order Solanales; family Solanaceae; genus Solanum; species Solanum raphanifolium. Next base: position 24,234 of record JAJOOE010005324.1, on the reverse strand, counting down.
AAAAACACATGCTTTCAAAATATATCGACTACACCAATACATAAATCACTAATTAACCAATAATTTAACTAAAGACGAGTACCTACGTATGGTGCAAAGCAATTGAGAACAATATAGTTTATGTTGTACAGATCCCATCCAAAAAACACAAATCAATAAAGCTATAACAATATATGTTTATAAAAAGAATTAAATCAATAAAACCAATAAATATACTTTAAAACAATCATAATCGAAGCAATTATTATGGTGAATACTTGTTTCATTCCATCTCCCGTCGTGCTGAATTAAAATTGAAAAAATATTCATATTTTCCATTGAACGCACTTTCAGAATAGTGGAGGTATAGAGTGATTTTGATTAGAATTATGAGAGAGAAACAATAACTATATTAGAGATATCTATGGAAGGTAAATAAGAGAGGGGGAGAAAATTAAGAAATTAAAAAGTAAATCGTGGGATGTCATGCTTTAATTTCTGGTTTTTGTTTTTTTTTATTATTTATTTTATTGTTCTGATTTCTTTTTAAATAATTTCATTGTTTTGTAAAAAAAAAACTATCGTTATGTTGGTGAAAAAAGAACTACTGTTGTATAGTTGTTATTTAGGTGCTTATTTTGTATAGTTAATTTTTTTACCTTTTATTAATTTACTATCAGGTTATCGATTAACTCGTTAAGAAAAAACCTCAAACTGTTAAGAACCGATAGCCCGATAATTAAAAAAGAAAAATAATTATCAAAACTGTTAAACCAATAACCCATTACCGATGAACTAATAACTCTTTTTCAATTCGAATTGTCTATTTCGATTCGATTTTGAACAACCCTATGTCACGACCCAGACCGTCATGATTGGACCCACACTAACCCTCTGTTGTGAGAACCATTAATACTAATTAGCTAACCAACTTTAATCAAAATACTAAGACATTTAAGTTACGGAAGCAAGTTAAATCCTAAGAAGAAATAGGGAGTTCCCATAAACTCCAACAAAAGGTCTAACAACTAAACAAATGCGGAAATAATGCCTAGAACCTGAAAGTCAATGTACCAAACCATCTAACAATGAACCAAGTCTAAACAAGAAGGGATACAACCCCAACTAATGTACTAATAACTAATAGAACTATCTAAGTCCGAAAATATGGACATAGACGAAAGGAGAACTCATGGCAGCCCGAAAGAATTGGCTTACCCTTCAATTCAAACGACGATCACTGGTCTTCTAAGTGAGGTTAGTCAGTAGCCGCTTGAAAATGCCCTGTACTCAACAAAAATAAGAGCAAGTGCAGTATCAGTACACAACCACAGTGTACTGGTAGGATCACGCGGCTATCCCACTAAGTGTAACATAAGCAAGTCAATACAACATTATAAACATACCAAACATATACAATATCGATTATCACATGCTCAATAATACACACAATTATGACAAGTCATTGGTCCTCTCATGGAATCCAAACCCAAATAGTTAGCATACCAAAACGTGTTACTCGATCCAATGATTATGCCGGAACGTGAAAACTGATCCCATAATTATGCCAGAACGTAGCAACCGATCCCAATTAGTTATACCGAAACGTGGCAACCGATCCATTCAACACACCACAATCACAATCACAATCACAAGTATCTTCTCAAGTTCATACAAATAAGTCATGATTCATGGCATTCATCATTCATCTATCTCATTTACAACAAGTGTGATCAATAATGCAACATTCGCATACATGCAAGTATCATAATGAAGCAAGAACAAACATACATCACACAATCATAGAATCACAATCATCACCTACCTCGAAACAAGCTTGAAACCCTAAGAAACTTGATCCTTCCCTTTACGGATTCGTTCCGCTTGTTCTTAGTCTACAAACAATCATAATAACACGGAAATCAATAAATAATCACTAATTACCGGGATTACTAACAATTCTACGAACCCTAGATCAAACCCATGATCCCAAGTATCCAAAATAGGGCTGTTTCCACCATATAATCTAGATCAAAACCCTCCTTCATCGATAATTACCCATTCTATTACATTCTACGGATCGAAAAATGAATTCGGGGAGTGAAAAACTTACCTTTAGCCTTAAGAATGGTGGAAAACTATTAGGATTCGCCTGGGGTTCGTTCCTTAGCTCTAACAATAAAAAAAGTGCAGAATAAAGTCGTTTATGGGTTTATTTATGACTTTAAGTCACGTTTGACCCGCCACATCGGCCCTCACCCTGCTTCAGCGGCACCGCCAGAGCGACCAAAACCAACCCCAAAGCGGCTTGCACGAAATAGTAAGCTATTTTAATAATTCCAAGACCCCCATTTCACAACACACCTTTAATCGACGACGCTCAGAAAATACTGTTCACGCTAAGATCAATTTCGGGAGTTCTACTCACCCAAATTCAATTTCGTAAAGTCGTACGAATTCTTTAACGACTTATCTAACTACTCATGTAATCAAAATCATAATTGAATAACCCAATTGCTACTAGATTTCCCTACACCTCAACGACTCCGATTTCGTCTAAATCTGGACTAGGTTGGGAAATTCCAAGTTACTATGAAAATGTTTTCAGACCCAATTTTTTTTTCCCGTTAGCTTTTCTATAACGACGGAACTCGGTCATTAAAATAGATACCAATTTACCCATCACTCGTCCCCGAGTGACAAACTTAGGAAAAATGGATAAAGAAAGAATGAAGTAGTACCTGAATCGACGAACAATTGGGGATACTTGTCTCGCATGTCCCTCTCAGTTTCCCAAGTAGCTTCCTCAACTGTATGATGCTTCCATTGAACCTTCACAGACTTAATCTCTTTGGTCCTCAACTTGCGCACATCACGATCAAGAATTCCAATCGGTTGCTCCTCATATTGGAGGTCTTTGTCTAACACAATTGAGTCCCATTTAATGATGTAATCCCTGTCACCATGATATCTCTTCAACATGGACACATGAAATACTGGATGAACACCCAATAGATTGAGAGGTAAAGCCAATCTATACGCTACCGGTCCTACACATTCAAGAACCTCAAAGGGACTAATGTATCGCGGACTTAGCTTACCTTTCTTGCAGAATCTCATCACCCATTTCATGGGTGATACCTTAAGAAGAACATTTGCACTGGTTTGAAATGCCATGTCTCTTATCTTATGATCCGCATACTTCTTTTGTCTACTCTGGGCTGCTAGAAGCTTAGCTGGAGTACTCCTCACCTTATCTTGAGCATCCTTCACTAAATCAACCCCCAAAGGTTTCACATCTCCAGCCTCGAACCATCTTATGGGTGATCTACATCCCCTCCATAAAGTGCCTCAAATGGTGCTATATCAATGCTGGAGTGATAACTATTATTATAAGAGAATTCACACAAAGGTAAGAACTTATCCCAATTCCCTCTAAAATCAATCACACATGCCCTCAGCATGTCTTCTAACACTTGAATAGTCCTCTCTGACTACCCGTCTGTCTGTGAATAGAAGGCTGTACTAAAAGTGAGTTGTGTGCCCAATTCATCATGTAATTTCCTTCAAAACTTGGATGTGAATTGGGTACCACGGCCTGAGATGATAGAGAGAAGCACCCCATGCAACCTCACTATCTCTTTCACGTAAACTTTAGCCAATTGTTCAACATTATAATCTATTCCTACCGGAATAAAATGAGGTGACGTGGTCAATCTATCAACCACTACCCAAATAGAATCAAACTTTCCCAAAGTCTTGGGAAGACCAACCACAAAATCCATGGCTATTCTTTCCCACTTTCGTTCCGGAATTGGCATTCTTTGAAGCAAACATGCAGGCCTTTGATGTTCATACTTCACTTGTTGACAATTTGGACACTTCGCCACAAACTCCGCTATATCCTTCTTCATGCCCGGCCACCAATAAATTCGCTTCAAATCTCGATACATCTTGGTCACACCCGGATGAATAGAATATCGCGAACCATGAGACTCTGCCAACAATTTCTCAATCACGTCATCTACTCTAGGAACACATATTCTCCCTTTAAAATTGAGCACACCATCCGCATCAAGAGTGGTCTCTTGTGCCTTACCATTCACAGTCTTCTTCCTAAGTTCCTCTAAATTCTCATCCTCAAATTATTTGGCCTTGATCTCCTTAATGAATGTGACCCTTACTTCAATACTATCTAACACCCCACCTCTTTCTGAGATGCCGAACTTTATGAATTTAGACTCCAAGGTTTGAATTTCCTTAGCCAAAGGTCGCTTGGTTACACTCAAGCAAGCTAAACTACCCATACTCACCGCTTTTTGACTCTAAGCGTCTGCCACCACATTAGCCTTACCCAGATGGTATTGAATGGTGACATCATAGTATTTAAGTAACTCCATCCACCTTCTCTGTCTCAAATTCAAATCCTTTTGAGTGAACACATGCTGCAAACTATGATGATTAGTAAATACCTCACATTTAACACCATAGAGGTAATGTCTCCAGATCTTAAGAGCAAACACTACCTCTGACAACTCTAAATCATGTGTTGGATAATTCCTCTCATGCACCTTCAATTGACGCGAGGCATAAGCTATAACATTCTTATCTTGCATCAACACAGCACCCAAACCAGAATGTGAAGTATCACAATAAATAATTAAATCTTTACCTTCAACCGGTAATGCTAGAATAGGTGCGGTGGTCAAAAGAGTTTTGAGCTTTTGGAAGCTCTCCTCACATTTTTCAGTCCAATCAAATGATATCTCCTTTTTGGTCAAATTAGTCAAGTGAGTGGCAATAGAAGCAAAATTCTTCACAAATCGACGATAATAGCTAGCGAGACCCACAAAACTCCTAACTTAAGTCATAGAACTTGGTCGAACCCAATTCTTAACGGCCTCAATCTTTTGATGATCTACCATTACGCCTTCTTTTGAGACTACATATCCCAAAAATGCAACCGATGTCAACTAAAATTCACATTTAGAAAATTTAGCATACAACTTTGTTTCCCAAGAACCCCCAAAAAAATACGAAGATGGTTGATATGCTCTTCCTCACGTTTTGAATAGACCAAAATATCATCAATAAATACTATAAAGAAAGAATCAAGAAATGGCTTGAACACCTCATTCATTAAACTCATAAAAGATGCAGGCGAATTGATCAAACCAAAAGACATAACCAAAAACTCGTAGTGCCCATAGCAGGTTCTAAATGCCGTCTTGGGCACATCCTCAGACATAATTTTCAATTGATGGTAGCCAGACCTTAGATCAATCTTAGAGAAAACTGATGCACTTTGCAATTAGTCAAAAAGATCATCTATTCGAGGCAAGGGATACTTATTTTGAATAGTGACCCTATTCAATTGCCGGTAATCTATTCACATTCTCATACTGCCATCATTTTTCTTAACAAACAAAACTAGAGCACCCCATGGGGAAGCACTAGGAAGAATAAATCCCTTGTCAAGAAGCTCTTGGATTTGAGCCTTAAGCTCTCTTAATTCTGCCAGAGCCATGCGATATGGAGGGATAGAATATTCGAAACAAGTATCCTCTTTCTCGAATAGATGATCTTTTTGACCAATTGCAAGGGGCGTCAGTTTTCTCTAAGATTGATCTAAGGTCTGGCTACCATCAGTTGAAAATTAGGCCTGGGGATGTGCCCAAGACGACGTTTAGGACTCACTATGGGCACTATGAGTTTTTGGTTATGTCTTTAGGTTTGACCAATGCTCCTGCAACTTTCATGAGTTTGATGAATGGGGTTTTCAAACCATTTCATGATTCTTTCGTTATAGTCTTTATTGATGATATTTTGGTCTATTCGAAAAGTTAGGAAGAATATGCCGACCATCTTTGAATTGTTTTGGGTGTTCTTGGGAAACAAAGGTTGTCTACTAAATTTTCTAAGTGTGAATTTTGGTTGACTTCGATTGCATTTTTGGGACATGTAGTTTAAAAATAAGGGGTAATGGTAGATCCTCAAAAGATTGAGGCGGTTAAGAATTGGGTTCGACCAAGTTCTGTGACTAAAGATAGGAGTTTTGTGGGGCTCGCTAGTTATTATCGTCGATTTGTGAAGAACTTTGCTTCTATTGCCACTCACTTGACTAATTTGACAAAAAAGGAGATACCATTTGAATGGACTGAAAAATGTGAGGAGAGCTTTTAAAATCTCAAGACTCTCTTGACCATCGCGCCTATTCTAGCATTACCAGTTGAAGGTAAAGATTATAATGTTTATTGTGATGCTTCACATTCTGGTTTGGGTGCTATGTTGATGTAGGATAAGAATGTTATAGCTTATGCCTCGCGTAAATTGAATATACATGAGAGGAATTATCTAACACATAATTTGGAGTTGGCAGTGGTAGTGTTTGCTCTTAAGATCTGGTAGCAATACCTCTATGGTGTTAAGTGTGAAATATTTACTAATCATCGTAGTTTGCAACATGTGTTCACTCAAAAGGATCTGAATCTGAGACAAAGAAGGTGGATGGAGTTACTCAAGGAATATGATGTGACCATTCAATACCATCTGGGCAAGGCTAATGTGGTGGCAGACGCTTTGAGTCGAAAAACAGTGAGTATGGGTAGTTTAGCTTGCTTGAGTGTATCCAAACGACCTTTGGCTAAGGAAATTCAGACCTTTGAATCTAAGTTCATGTAGTTAGGCATCTCAGAAAGAGGTGGGGTGTTAGCTAGCATTGAAGCGAGGGCCACATTCATTGAGCACATCAAGGCCAAACAATTTGAAGATGAAAATTTGGAGAAACTTAGAAAGAAGACTGCAATTAGTAAGGCACAGGAGACCACTATTGATGCGGAAGGTGTGCTTAGTTTCAAAGGAAGAATTTGTGTTCCCCGAGTTGATGATTTGATTCAAAAGTTGTTGATAGAGTCTCATGGGTCGCGATATTCTATTCATCTAGATGTGACCAAGATCTATCGAGATTTGAAGCGAATTTATTGGTGGTCGGGCATGAAGAAGGATATAGCGGAGTTTGTGGCTAAATGTCAGAATTGTCAACAAGTGAAGTATGAACATCAAAGGCCTGTAGGTTTGCTTCAAAGAATGCCAATTCCGGAATGGAAGTGTGAAATGATAGCCATGGATTTTTTGGTAGGTCATCCCAAGACTTTGGGGAAGATTGATTCTATTTTGATAGTGGTTGATAGGTTGACTAAGTCAGCCCATTTTATTCCGGTAAGAACATATTATAATGCTGAACAATTGGCTAAGGTGTATGTGAAAGAGATAGTGAGGTTTCATGGGGTTCCCCTTTCTACCATCTCATACCATGGTACCCAATTCACATCCAAGTTTTGGAGGAAATTACATGATGAATTGGGAACCCAACTCACTTTTAGTACAACCTTCATCCACAGACTGACGGGCAGTCAGAGAGGACTATTCAAGTGTTAGAAGCCATGTTGAGGGCATGTGTGCTTGATTTTGGAGGGCATCGAGGTAATTTCATACCTTTGTGTGAGTTCTCCTATAATAATAGTTATCACTCCAGCATTGATATGACACCATTTGAGGCATTATACGGGAGGGATTGTAGATCACACATAGGATGGTTTGAGGCTGGAGATGTGAAACCTTTGGGGGTTGATTTAGTGAAGGATGCTCAAGATAAGGTGAGGAGTATTCAAGCTAAGATTTTAGCAGCCCAGAGTAGACAAAAGAAGTATGCGGATCATAAGGTAAGAGACATGGCATTTCAAACTGGTGAAAATGTTCTTCTTAAGTTATCACCCATGAAAGGGGTGATGAGATTTGGCAAGAAGGGTAAGCTAAGTCCGCGAAACATTAGTCCCTTTGAGGTTCTTGAATGTGTAGGACTGGTAACGTATCGATTGGCTTTACCTCCTAATCTATCGGGAGTTCATCCGGTATTTCATGTGTCCATGTTGAAGAGATACCATGGTGATGGGGATTACATCATTAAGTGGGACTCAATTGTGTTAGACAAAGACCTCCAATATGAGGAGGAACCGATTGCAATTTTTGATCGTGATGTGCGTAAGTTGAAGACCAAGGAGATTAAGTCTGTGAAAGTTCAATGGAAGTATCGTCCAGTTGAGGAAGCTACTTGGGAAACCGAGAGGGACATGCGAGAGAAGTATCCTCACTTGTTAATCGATTTAGGTACTACTTCATTCCATCCTAAGCCTATTCTTCCTAAGTTAGTCACTTTGGGACGAGTGATGGGTAATGTCAACCCCGAGCCTTCACCCCGGACGTGACTGGTGATGTTTGAGTAATCAACGACACAACTTCCGATGCAAGTGTCTACGATAGTGCAATAGTATAATAACCCAACCAAGGGTTGGGGTCGAGTCCCGAGGGAGTGGTTTTGAGAATTAATAGAAAAATAAAATCAGTTCTAACTAGTCGTAGCTAAAGACATTAACCATTAAAAACAATGTAAATTAAAGGGGGACACAAAAGTGTCAAATAACAATGGGGTTTTGTCACTAGTATAGTAAAAAAAAAACAGTAAAAATAACAAAGAAATCTATGAATGAGAGGGGAATTCTTGGGATGTGATTGGAACATGGGATAAACAAGATTGTTGGGTACATGCTTCTGATAGAAAACTTATAGAGTAATTTTGACTAGGCTAAGCTTTAAATGAAAATAAGCTCTCTCTCGAGCTACTTACCCCATTTCAAATGGGTTCCTCTCGGACACCCACTTGCCGCATGAAAATCAGCCTATGCCTTACCCCACTCACTTTCTCGAGTTAAGTGTTAGGATATGAGACTAGGGTTCACTTTCTCGAGCTAAACCTCATGTCGACCCATTCCTTAGGCCATGAATTTAGTAGTCTTGGTTTCGTGACCTCTTTCTTGAGCAAGCGGAAAACACATGAGTGAAATTGTATTTGCAACTACAAATCCATTAGATTCATCCACAACTACTAAATGAAATCAAAACTAAACTACATTTAAACTATCAGCAAGCAAGACCCAACAACTAATCTAGCCCATATTCACAAAATCACACCCCAAAAATTGGGGTTTTCAGCCACACATCAAGAGATAGAAATTTATACCTAAATGAGCTTGCATTCAAATGGGTATGAAAATTTAACTCTTGTTACATGCCAAGAATGAAGAATCCAAGAGACCCAAGTCCAAATCCTTGGAGATGAAACCCTCTTCTTATTCAAGTTTTCAAAACCCTCTCAAAATTAGAGCAAAAATAAAAAGTACTATTCTATATGAAAATTATAATAATTGTTCGACACTAAACATCTCATTTCTAAGCTAAAACTCTCAATGAGTATTTATAGTTTTCAAAAATCTGCTCTGCAGCGGATCATTCGGCGACATTAGTCAAAATAGCTGATTAACTCGGCGATTCGCCAATTGATGTAGTTCATCGCCGTCTTGCACCATCCTTCAGCATCTTCATGCTCTGGGTCATTGGGCGACATAGTACTTCCTCGCGGAACATCTCGGCGATGCGCTGACTGCTCCCTTTTTCCGCCGACTTGATCCTTTCCTTCAGGGCTCAGTACACTGGAACAAAAGGCCAAGTGAGACCTTTCGGCGACTCGCAATGTGGACTCGGCCGATTCTCATGCCTTCATTTTCTTCATTCTTTCCAGCCTTTTTGTTCCTTTTTGCGAAGTAGTGTCCATGCTTTCCTTCAAACTTCAAATACCTGAAACTTACGTGTTTTCATCAGATATTGAGATAAAATAAACATTTGAGGACACAATCTCTATTAAAATAAAACCCTAAATGAGTCCAATTTGTGGACTCATCAACACCCCCAACTTAAACTTTTGCTTGTCCTCAAGCAAACTCAAGTTCAGCTGTTCAAAAAGGGTGTTTCGAACAGTGCTACACAAGACTCAATCATGAATGCACATAACAAGACTCAATTTACTTATGCAAAGATGAAATGTGCACTCAAAGATTCTAGTTGTGACTCACCAATATCAAATAACCTCATGCTAACAATACTTGCTTCAAATGCAAGTTCAAGATCAACTAAAGTGTTCGAGTGCCCTCACAGAAAGAAGGATTCCATAATCACACAACGGTTCACAGTTCAAAGCTTCAGAATTAGATGCAACGCTAACTCTAACAAGGAAGAACACAATGAATGCTTTCACCCATATGTTTGTCCGTATTCACCGATCAACACTTGTTTCTGCTTACTCAAGATAAAAAAAGGTCTTTTCGAGGCTTGTAATGGGGCTTAGTATAAAGGTATGGTTATTTAGGTTCAATGACTTTCATCCTCATAAAATGTGGTGCTCATAACAATTCCTTTCCTTTTCCTTTATCATTCTCTTTAGTGCTCATAAGTCATCCTATTATTCACTTTCCATGGATTGTTTGGGAACCCCATTTCTTTTGTACCTTTATTCCATAACTTTCTTTTTCATTCTTTTTGTTTTTCTTTCTTTTCTCTTTATATATATATATATATATATATATATATATATATATGGAGGGGTTCCTTTTTCCACAAAACCATGGGTAGGAGGGACTTTCTTGCACTTCTTGATTTGCCTTCTCTTTTTACCACGTTAGGCTTTTGGCCTAAGTTGGCTATTCATACTAACCACAACTTTATGAGGATTATGGGTAATGGATTAAGAAAGATCTAGTTTTCATCAAGTTTCTTCCAAAGAAAGGTAAGGCTCAAGGGGTGTTCAAAAAAGAATCACACGCTCACAGGGTAGGTCACAAAAGAGGTATATGTCAAATTGGCTCAGACTCTTAGAAGTTGCCTAAGATCATATCAAGAGATTGCATCACTTAGTTGATCGAACCAACGGTGAATATTCTATGATCTATCATGCATGGTTCAAAGTAAGCTCATCACATAAGGCATCGACACTAAAGTCAAACAAGACTCTACACTTTCGCTAGTGTACAACGGCCATCACAAGAGACTCGATTTGATAAATAGCTAATCACAACGAGATGCAAAGAGTTCACATATTGTCTATGCAACTTCATTTGGCCTTGTCGTAGCAACGCATTCATGTTTTTTCGATTGTAAGCACTATTTTAGTCATTGGTATTGATCGAAATCGAGACTCAAATTTTTGCAAAAGAACATGCACATTCATCACATAAAAGTTGGCAAAAATGTGCGAAAAATTGAAAATTTCTAAAGGGTCAAAATCGTTTTGTAAGTTAAAACAAAAGGAGCCATGAGCTCAAACATCCACAGAAAGCAGATAAGACAAAATTTAAAGCAGATCAACCCAAATATAAAAAAAAACACAAACGCTAATAGCATACAAAGGTGTGGGAATCACCCCACTTCAAACAAAAACATTTGTCCTCAAATGCGATTAAAAGTACACAAAAATTAAAATAAGTAAGACAAATAGGGAGGTAAATGAGTGATCTTGGCTATGCGGTTATTCTGTATGTCAGGGCGGCATGGTTCTTCTGCGACGTTGGGAGTAGACCTTCCACAATTTTAGCATTAAAAAGAAGGCGAGGTGGGGACATTAGGTGAACCGTTGAGTGATTCAGTGAGCTCTACACTACATCGCTAAGCAACCCAACATGCCTATTTTCAACCCACTTTCTCGAATGCTTCACAACCACCCTGCTTCAATGTTACTCAAGCGCCGTCCAATTCTTACGCACCCGACGATATCAATCTGAATCACCGAGTCAGTTGGCGTGTTGTCGAGTAATCACTTGTTTTGTCGTGCTTTACAGAACTTTCCAGTAAACTTGGGAGTTCAAACGACGGTCTCCATCGAGATCGCCAATAGAAACGGCGATGCACCAATAATTTCACAAGCTCACTGAGTTTTACAGGCTCCAATTTTGGAGATATTTGGAGTCAAACAGCGGCTAAGGTCAAGTACGCCGACCTCTTTGGCGACTCCCCAATTGGATCTATTGCATGCCACCCTGCACTTTTCGAGAACTTCTCAGACTTCCACCTACACCAACAACACAACATTATTTTACCCATACGAAAATATAAAATATTATTGGGTTTTGGGTTGCCTCCCAAACAACGCCTTAGTTAACGTCGCGGCACGATGTAAGTCAGCAACTATTCTTCATTTTCAGAGTCACCCATGTTGTAGTTAGGCGAGTCCTCAGCGAATGGAGGGTAATGACCTACTATCAAATGGCCGATTTGAGCATCTTTCAACTGAATAATCATAGAGTGAGAGGTTGATGCTTCGTTTAGCATTTCGATGTTCTCCGTCATCTCATTCAACATCTTCTCCCGTGCCTCAATTTTTTTTTTGACTAAGTGAAAGAGCTTCATTATCTTGCACACCTCTCTGCTTCTTCCCATGTTTACACTCTCAGAGGGAGAGGTGATTTTCTTTTCCCATGGCTTGTACTTCCATTTCCGTGACTCGGTTGGATTAAACATCCAACTGGGTAACTAGTGCGTCCCACTCCTGCTTGTTTTTGGTCTTTTTTGGCTTCTACCATGCCATAAACAAGTTTTGCTACGACTTCATAGGGCTGGTGTAGCATACCGCCCTATTAAAGTTGATCAGCTATACCTGTATTCTCGGGTCCAAGACCCCTATAGAAGCACTCCAGTAGTCCCTTGTCCATCATCCCGTGAGATAGGCATGGTTGTAGCACCGCTTGAAACTTCAGCCACATTTCCTGAATTGTCTCATCCCCTACCTGTTTAAATGTCAGGAGGTTGTCCCTGAGGTTCAATAGTTTCAGAAGGGGATGATCCGTGTGATATCTATAATGAATTTCCATCCTTAGTTCCCTGCTTTGGTATTCAAACTAGCAAAACAAAACTACAATTTAGATTAGTAAAACTAAAACTAGGAAGAATAAAAAATTCTACTTAACTAAGAACTCCCAAATAATACCACTCCCCGGTAGCGACACCATTTTTTGATGTTTGTGTAATCAACGACACAACTTCCGATGCAAGTGTCTACGATAGTCTAATAGTATAATAACCCAACCAAGGGTTGGGGTCAAGTCCCAAGAGAGTGGTTTTGAGAATTAAAAGAAAAATAAAATCAGTTCTAACTAGTCATAACTAAAGACATTAACGATTAAAAACATTGTAAATTAAAGGGGGACACAAAATTGTCAATTAACAATGGGGTTTTGTCACTAGTATAGTAAAAAAAAAAACAGTAAAAATAACAAAGAAATCTATGAATGAGAGGGGAATTCTTGGGTTGTGCTCGGTACATGGGATAAACAAGATTGTTGGGTACATGCTTCTGATAGAAAACTTATAGAGTAATTTTGACTAGGCTAATCTTTAAGTGAAAATAAGCTCTCTCTCTCGCAACTTACCCCATTTCAAATGGGTTCCTCTCGGACACCCACTTGTCGCATGAAAACCAATCTACACCTTACCCCACCCACTCTCTCGAGCTGAGTGTTAGGATATGGGACTAGGGTTCACTGTCTCGAGCTGAACCTCAAGTCGACCCATTCCTTAGGCCATGAATTTAGTAGTCTTGGTTTCGTGACCTCTTTCTTGAGCAAGTCGAAAACACATGAGTGAACTTGTATTTGCAACTACAAATCCATTAGATTCATCCATAACTACCAAACGAAATAAAAATTAGACTACATTTAAACTATCAACAAGCAAGACCCAACAACTAATCTAGCCCATACTCATAAAATCACACCCCAAGAATTGGGGTTTTCAGCCACAGATCAAGAGATAGAAATTTAAACCTAAATGAGCTTGCATTCAAATGGGTATGAAAATTTAAGTCTTGTTACATGCCAAGAATGAAGAATCCAAGAGACCCTAGTCCAAATCCTTGGAGATGAAACCCTCTTCTTCTTCAAGTTTTCAAAACCCTCTCAAACTCAGAGCAAAAATAAAAAGTACTATTCTATATGAAAATTATAATAATTGCTCAACACTAAACATCTCATTTCTAAGCTAAAACTCTCAACGAGTATTTATAGTTTTCAAAAATCTGCTCTGCAACAGATCATTCGGCGACATTAGTCAAAATCGCCGATCAACTCGGCGATTCACCCCTTGATGTAGTTCATCGCCGTCTTGCACCATCGTTCAACATCTTCATGCTCTGGATCATTGGGCGACAAAGTACTGCCTCGCCGAACATCTCGGCGATGCGCCCACTGCTCCCTTTTTCCGCCGAGTTTATCCTTTCCTTCAGGGCACAGTACACTAGAACAAAAGGCCAAGTGAGACCCTTTGGCGACTCGCCATGTGGACTCGACGATCCTCAGACCTTCATTTTCTTCTTTCTTTTCAGCCTTTTTGTTCCTTTTTGTGAAGTAGTGTCCATGCTTTCCTTCGAACTTCAAATACCTGAAACTTACGTGTTTTCATCAGATATTTAGATGAAATAAACATTTGAGGACACAATATCTATTAAAATAAAACCCTAAATGAGTCCAATTTGTGGACTCATCAACACCCCCAACTTAAACTTTTGCTTGTCCTCAAGCAAACTCAAGTTCAACTGTTCAAAAAGGGTGTCTCGAACAGTGCTACACAAGACTCAATCATGAATGCACACAACAAGACTCAATTTACTTATGCAAAGATCAAATGTGCACTCAAAGATTCTAGTTGTGACTCACCAATATCAAAGAATCTCATGCTCACAATACTTGCTTCAAATGCAGGTTCAAAATCAACTAAAGTGTTCGAATGCCCTCACAAAAAGAATGATTCCGTAATCACACAACGGTTCACAGTTCAAATCTTCGGAATCAGATGCAACGCTAATTCTCACAAGGAAGAACACAATGAATGCTTTCACCCATAGGTTTGTCCGTATTTTCCGATCAACACTTGTTTTTGCTCACTTAAGATAAAAAAGGTCTTTTCGAGGCTTGTAATGGGACTAAGTGCAAAGGTATGGTTATATAGGCTCAATGACTTTCATCCTCATGAAATGTGGTGCTCATAATAATTCCTTTCCTTTTCCTTTATCATTCTCTTTAGTGCTCATAAGTCATCCTATTATTCACTTTCCATGGATTGTTTGGGAACCCCATTTCTTTTGTACTTTTATTCCACAACTTTCTTTTTCATTCTTTTTCTTTTTCTTTATTTTCTTTTTTTTTTTATATATATGGAGGGGTTCCTTTTTACTCAAAACCATGGGTAGGAGGGACTTTCTTGCACTTCTTGATTTGCCTTCTCTTTTTACCACATTAGGCTTTTGGCCTAAGTTGGCTATTCATACTAACCACAACTTCATGAGGATTATGGGTAATGGATTAAGAAAGGTCTAGTTTTCATCAAGTTTCTTCCAAAGAAAGGTAAGGCTCAAGGGGTGTTCAGAAAAGAATCACACGCTCACAGGGTAGGTCACAAAAGAGGTATATGTCAAATTGGCTCAGACTCTTAGAAGTTGCCTAAGATCATATCAAGAGATAGCATCACTTAGTTGATTGGACCAACGGGGAAAATTCTATGATCTATTATGCATGGTTCAAAATAAGCTCATCACATAAGGCATCGACACTAAAGTCAAACAAGACTCCACACTTTCGCTAGTGTGCAACGATCATCACAAGAGACTCGATTTGATAAATAACTAATCACAACGAGATGCAAAGAGTTCACATATTGTCTATGCAACTTCATTTGACCTTGTCGTAGCCGCGCATTCATGTTTTTTCGATTCTAAGCACTATTCAAGTCATCGATATTGATCGACACCGAGACTCAAATTTTTGCAAAAGAATAGCCACATTCAACACATAAGAGGTGGCAAAAATGTGTGAAAAATTCAAAATTTCTAAAGGGTCAAAATCGTTTTGTAAGTTAAAACAAAAGTAGCCATGAGCTCAAACATCCACAGAAAGCAAATAAGACAAAATTTAAAGCAGACCAACCCAAATATAAACAAAACACAAACGCTAATAGCATACAAAGGTGTGGGAATCAGCTCACTTCAAACAGAAACATTTGTCCTCAAATGCGATTAAAAGTACACAAAAATAAAAATAAGTAAGACAAATAGGGAGGTAAATGAGTGATCCTGGTTATGCGGTAATTCTGTATGTCAGGGCGGCATGGTTCTTCTGCGACTTTGGGTGTAGACCTTCCACAATTTTAGCATTAAAAAGAAGGCGAAGTGGGGACATTAGGCGAACCGTTGAGTGATTCAGTGAGCTCTACTCTGCATCGCTAAGCAACCAAACATGCCTATTTTCAACCCACTTTCTCGAATGCTTCACAACCACCCTGCTTCAATATTACTTAAGCGCTGTCCAATTCTTACGCACCCGGCGATATCAATCTGAATCACCGATTCAGTTGGCGTGTTGCCGAGTAATCTCTTGTTTTGCCGAGTTTTACAGAACTTTCCAGTAAACCTGGGAGTTCAAACGGTGGTCTCCATCGAGATCGCCAACAGAGTCGGCGATGCACCAATAATTTCACAAGCTCACTGAGTTTTACAGGATCCAATTTTGGAGATGTTTGGAGTCAAATGGCGGCTAAGGTCAAGTTTGCCGACCTCTTCAGCGACTCGCCAATTGGATCTATTGCTTGCCGCCCTGCACTTTTTGAGCACTTCTCACACTTCAACCTACACCAATAATACACCATTATGTTACCAATACGAAAATATAAAATATTACGGGGTTTTGGGTTGCCTCCCAAACAACGCCTTAGTTAACGTCGCGGCACGATATAAGCCAACTACTATTCTTCATTTTCGGAGTCACCCATGTTGTAGTTAGGCGAGTCCTCAGCGAATGGTGAGTATTGACCTGATATAAAATGGCCGATTTGAGCATCCTGCAACTTAATAGTCATAGAGTGAGAGGTTGATGCTTCGTTTAGCATTTCGATGTTCTTTTTCATCTCATTCAACATCTTCTCCCGTGCCTCAATTTTTATTTGAATGAGTGAAAGAGCTTCATTATCTTGCGCACCTCTCTGCTTCTTCCCATGTTTACACTCTCAGAGGGAGAGGTGATATTCTTTTCCCATGGCTTTTACTTCCCATTCCGTGACTCGGTTGGATTAAACATCCAACTGGGTGACTAATGCGTCCCACTCCTGTTTCTTTTTGGCTTCTTTATTGGCTTCTACCATGCCATCAACGTGTTTTTTGGTACGACTTGATAGGGTTGGTGTAGCATACCGCCCTCGCAAAGTTGATCGACTATACCTCTATTCTAGGGTCCAAGACCCCTATAGAAGCACTCCAGTAGTCCCTTGTCCATCATCCCGTAAGATAGGGATGATTGCAGCACCGCTTGAAACTTCAGCCACATTTCCTGAATTGTCTCATCCCCTACCTGTTTAAATGTCAGGAGGTTGTCCCTGAGGTTCAATAGTTTCAGAAGGGGATGATCCGTGTGATATCCATAATGATTTTCCATCCTTAGTTCCCTGCTTTGGTATTCAAACTAGCAAAATAAAATTACAATTTAGATTAGTAAAACTAAAACTAGGAAGAATAAAAAATTCTACCTAACTAAGAACTCCCAAATAACACCACTCCCCGGTAGCGGCACCATTTTTGATGTTTGTGTAATCAACGACACAACTTCCGATGCAAGTGTCTACGATAGTGCAATAGTATAATAACCCAACCAAGGGTTGGGGTCGAGTCCCAAGGGAGTGGTTTTGAGAATTAAAAGAAAAATAAAATCAGTCGTAGCTAAAGACATTTACGATTAAAAACATTGTAAATTAAAGGGGGACACAAAAGTGTCAATTAACAATGGGGGTTTTGTCACTAGTATAGCAAAAAAAAACCAGTAAAAATAACAAAGAAATCTATGAATGGGAGGGGAATTCTTGGGATGTGATCAGAACATGGGATAAACAAGATTGATGGGTACATGCTTCTGATAGAAAACTTATAGAGTAATTTTGACTAGGCTAAGCTCTAAATGGAAATAAGCTCTCTTGAGCAACTTACCCCGTTTCAAATGGGTTCCTCTCAGACACCCACTTGCCGCATGAAGACCAACCTACGCCTTACCCCACTCACTCTATGTAGCTGAGTGTTAGACTATGGGACTAGGTTTCACTCTTTCGAGTTGAACCTCATGTTGACCCACTCCTTAGGCCATCAATTTAGTAGTCTGGGTTTCGCGACCTATCTGTCGAGCAAGCTGAAAACACATGAGTGAAGTTGTATTTGCAACTACAAATCCATTAGATTCATCCATAACCACTAAACGAAATCAAAATTAAACTACATTTAAATTATCAACAAGCAAGACCCAACAACTAATCTAGCCCATATACACAAAATCACACCCTAATCCCCAAGAATTGGGATTTTAGCCACACGTCAAGAGATAGAACTTTATACCTAAATGAGCTTGCATTCAAATGGGTATGAAAATTTAAGTCTTGTTACAAGGCAAGAATGAAGAATCCAAGAGACCCAAGTCCAAATCCTTGGAGATGAAACCCTTTTCTTCTTCAAGTTTTCAAAACCCTCTTAAACTCTGAGCAAAAATAAAAGTACTATTCTATATGAAGATTATAATAATTGTTCGACACTAAACATCTCATTTGTAAGCTATAACTCTCAACGAGTACTTATAGTTTTCAAAAATCTGTGCTGCAGCGGATCATTCGCGACATTAGTCGAAATCTCCGATCAACTCGTCGATCCACCTCTTGATGTAGTTCATCGCCGTCTTGCACCATCCTTCAGCATCTTCATGCTCTGGGTCATTGGGCGACATAGTACTGCCTCACGGAACATCTCGGCGATGCGCTGACTGCTCCCTTTTTCCGCCGACTTGATCCTTTCCTTCAGGGCTCAGTACACTGGAACAAAAGGCCAAGTGAGACCCTTCGGCGACTCGCAATGTGGACTCGGCCGATTCTCATGCCTTCATTTTCTTCGTTCTTTTCAGCCTTTTTGTTCCTTTTTGCGAAGTAGTGTCCATGCTTTCCTTCAATCATCAAATACCTGAAACTTACGTGTTTTCATCAGATATTGAGATAAAATAAAAATTTGTGGACACAATCTCTATTAAAATAAAACCCTAAATGAGTCCAATTTGTGGACTCATCAACCGACACTAGAGAACCATTGCTGGCCCCAAGCGAACCCTTGGCCTGACTTTCTTACTCAGCGGAAGACTCTATGCTTATTTATAATGATCAATAGCACTGTACTCACTTGAATAATAAAATATTGAGAATGCTTATAAAGTCAAACATTCAACTTGACCAAAATGGCAAATCAAGTCTTAACATATGAAATGATAATGTAAAGACAACTGAACTACTAACTGTCTATGAAGCCTCTAAAATAAAGAGGGATGTTGGGATAGGACCCCCGATCATCCTAACAACTGAAAACTAGAAAGCAAATGATAAAAGAGTCCTTCAGAATGCAAGGAGGTTCACCAACTTACTCTTAGTGCTCAACCTTATCAACGAGGCGCTGGATGCTGATCCTGGTTACCTGTGTTTGCATCATAAGACAATGCAGGCCAACTGGCATCAGTACATTGAATATACGAGTATGCGAGTTGGAATGCTAAACACAACTTAAGCTTGAAAAGAATCTGAAAGGAACACTTACCTTGGCTTTACTCAACTCCTGAATAACTTAACTCAATATAAACCAGTAAATCACATGCAATGTACAGAAAGCTTGTAAAAATAGTGGAAAACAACTTAGTTTCTTAAAGAAAAGCAATAACAAACTAAACTTTACTCATATAATAAGGTAATATGGTTTATGTAGGAGATTCTCTAACCGACAACCACCCATATGAGCCTAAGTGGTGATACAACGTCTTGCCCAAGCTGCCTGATCTGTCCTATACTCTGCCTTCATATAGAACACCTTAACTAAGTGTATCCATTAGTCTATGCTGAAAGCATCTCAAGGAGTCATCTAAAAAGTATGATCCTTTACTACCCATGATGGCTACATGGTTTATGGAGACTTGAGTTAATATGAACTCGCATCCCCATATCGGTGCTCAATACTACTCCAAAAATATACTAAGCTCATATGATTTAAATCCAAACTTCTTTCTTTGTTTGAGATAATACTCAAAATGTTAGCTTAAAAGCTCTCTTGGAAATCGGTGTTTCCCTTTTTTGTTCAAATGTGAAAACATTTTAAACTCTTGGGAATACTTAGTTCCCTTATAGCTTTTGGAGAAATGAATTGAACGCTTTACCCTTTAGTCAACTTGAAACTCAAGTCTTAAAACAAAGTTAAAACGTTTGTGAAAGACTTTTGAAAACTTTATAAACTTCTCTTGACTTGCTTCTTAACTTCTAGACTTGACTTGATCCTAACTTTCCTTGAATTGGATTATGGGTTCAAGGTTCATGATGTCATATTTATGGATGATTTCATGATGTTTAGATGTACCTTAGAGTGTTGGAATCAACTAGAAAACATAGGTACATTGCTATGGAACAAGTTCGAAAAGGTGAAGAAGAAATGGGAAGAACTGGCGTCCCTGGCGTTCTGAGAGGCACGGGGCGCCAGCCCTTGAAATTCAGAACCAGACTTGGAGCGTGCTGGATAGCGCGGCGCCCCAAGGGTGAAAGTTCAGAAGAACTTTTGGGGCGCGCAGGCTGGCGTGATTCCCCACCCCTTTCCCAGGTGTTCTACGACTTTTCTTGCTCTTTTTTCAACTCTAAACCCTCTAAACTTCAATGGTTCCTTCCCCAAACACTTAGAATCATTTATACCCTCAATATATGATAGATTCAGACCGAAATTACACCCAAAAACATGAATCAAATTGCAAGACATTCCAACAACACAACCCACAAGAAATTCAAACGAAACTTTCAACAATGTTCATTAAGAACTCAATTTCTAAACTTTTAAAGACATAAATTCGCTTAATTGAATCATGGTTGGCGCGTGGGTGAACTAAACCAATGCTACGTGATCTCATATACCTCAAAGGTATCACCCCTTGATGAAATCCACAAGCTAAACTCGACGATCTTGACGAATCTTGATTTCTCTTTTCCCTTCTCCTCTTTTCTCATATACCTCAAAGGTATCACCCCTTGACGAAATCCACAAGGTAAACTCGACGATCTTGACGAATCTTGATTTCTCTTTTCCCTTCTCCTCTTTTCTCTTTTCTCCAAGCCCTAGCGTGAAACTTCAACTTTTCTAAGCTAACAAAAATCTGATTTTACCCCAATTAATTGTAAAAACGAATTAGAATAATTAGGTAAGGAAAAGACTAAATTACCCTTCCAAATTCCGGATTAGACTTTCCTTAATCAAACAACCCAACTTCCAAAGGGCATAACTCACTCATACAAACTTGGAATCATGCAAACTTAGCGGAGTTGGAAAAATTATTCCAAGAGCTTTCCAACCGTATCTGAAAATACACCTAACTCATCCTGATCTAGTATTTATGGCCATTTGAAGTTAACCAAAAACTCAACTAACATACTTCACAATTTTCCAGACTTTCATACACTTTCCAAAAGTGATTCTTTCCCCAACTTTTAACTCTTTCCTAGTTATTTCAATTTGCGAAATGTTACAATATCTCCCCCTTGGGAACATTCATTCTCAAATGAGCTTACTCTTACTAGGCTAAGGGTGTAATATCAGTCATACATTTCAAACACCCAACAAGCAAAGAAAACACAACATGCCAATTTATAAATAAAATGCTAAGGAAAGGATTAGTACCTTGATTTGGAACTTCTCCGGATTCGAAGAGATATGGATATCTGTTCTTCATATCCTGCTCAGCTTCCCAACTAGCTTCCTCAACAAATTGGTTCCTCCAAATGACTTTGACTGGTGCTACTTCCTTAGTCCTCAACTTGCGAACTTGGCAATCTAAAATCTGAACCGGAATCTCTTCATAGGATAGGCTATCCTTGATCCCAATATCTTCAGTTGGTATGATAAGTGAAGGATCTCCCATGCACTTCTTCAACAAGGAAACATGAAATACCGGATGAACCGCTGCTAACTCTTGTAGTAGCTCTAACTCATAAGCTACTTTGCGAATCCTCTTGGATATTTTATAAGGTCCAATATACCGGGGACTAAGCTTCCCCTTCTTACCAAATCTCATAACCCCCTTCATGGGTGAAACTTTCAAATACACCCAAACTCTAACTCCCTTCTCCTAATATCAGTGTAGGATTTCTGACGACTCTACTCCATTTCCAACCTCTCTTGAATCACTTTCACCTTCTCCATAGCTTGATGCACTAAATATGGTCCTATCAACCCAGCTTCACATACTTCAAACCATCTAATAGGAGATCTACATCTTCTCCCATAAAGAGCTTCATAAGGAGCCATTAGGATGCTAGAGTGGTAACTATTGTTGTAGGCAAACTCAATGAGAGGTAGGTGATCATCCCAATTACCTTTAAAATCGATCGTGCACCCCCTCAACATATCCTCTAAGGTCTGAATGGTGCGCTCCGCTTTCCCATCAATCTAAGGATGAAAAGCAGTACTCAAGTTCACCTTTGAACCCAAGCCTTTCTGAAAAGACTTCCAAACCTGTGTAGTAAATTGCGCACCTCTGTCTGAAATAATGGAGACCGAAACCCCATGAAGTCTTATCACATCTTGAATATATAGCTTAGCATAATCTTTTGCTAAATGGGTAGTCTTCACCGGCAAAAAGTGAGCCGATTTTGTCATTCTATCAACAATCACCCAAATGGAATCATGTTGCCTGCAAGACGTTGGTAAACTTGTGATGAAATCCATATTAATCATCTCCCAATTCCATTCCGGAAGTTCTATATTCTGAGCCAAACCACCGGGCCTTTGATACTCTACTTTAACTTATTGGCAATTCGGACACTTAACAACAAACTCTGCAAAGCCTTTCTTTATGCTACTCCACCAATAGACTTCTCTCAAATTACGATACATCTTTGTGGAATCCGTATGGTTGGAATATTTTGAGTTATGAGCTTTCTCCATGATCCTCTCTTGGAGTCCATCCATCATCGGTACACACAATCTACCTTGATATCTCAACACGCCATCTCCCCCTTGTTCGAAAGCTAATACTTTTTTCTTATGAACATTTGCCTTCAATTCAAGCAAAATAGGATCTTGGTCTTGCTTCTGTTTCACTTCTGACACTAATGAAGATTCAGCTCCATTCATATCCACTACTCCTTCTGTGGAATCCATTAGTCGGACTCCTAAACGTGCAAGTCTATGCATATCTCTTGCTAGTTCTTTCGTATCCTCCTCAAAATGGGAGGGACTACCCATTGACAACCTGCTCAAGGAATCAACAACAACTTAGCCTTACCTAACTTATCACTTTGCATGTAATACACTAGGAAAGAATTGCGGTTACTAGAATTACTGCGTTATGAGCTTGTGGTGAACACGTATACCCTAGTTAATTCTCTCATCTTGATAAGAACCAAAATTAACTTTTGTTTATTGATTACTCACTGAACTCTTACAATTTGTTTCACAAATCTCCCCCTTTTTATTTCTTGTTTCTGGAAGTACTTTGGCTAATTGAATATAATTGTTGGTTAAAGTAAAGTCTAAACCATTTTCCTCGTGCGATCGACCCCAACCTACAAGTTGGGTTCTTTACTTGATAACGATCGCTTATACTTCTTTAGGGAGGTGTAATTTGAGCGTATCAAATTTTGGCGCCGCTGCCGGGGAAATTGGCTTTTAGATTTATTTTAACTACATTATTGAACGTTAGTCAAATATTTCCTAATTTTACCTTTTTCTCTTTGTTTTTGTCTCTCTCAGATTCTGACTCTAGTGTATGCCAAGTACACGGAGCCAAGGCGAACCACTTACTCCGTACGATCCAGAGTTGAACAGAACTTTGAGAAAAATGAATAATCAAGGACTTCCAGTTCATCCTATCGGAGTAAATCTTGGTGATGCAGTTGAGTTACAACAACCAAGAGTAGTTGGTGAGGAAAACTGAGGTCTAGCTGAAAATCAATTGGGAGATGCAGTAAGGGTGCATGGTCCACCAGGCCCACGACAACATGACAACTATCGGGGCAACATCGATATGGCAGACTCTGATGGACCTATTGTCCTACCTCCTCTACCTCCAGGGCACACATTTGTGGTGACTAGTAGCTTGATGCAGATGCTTACAGCAAGAGGCTTATTCTCAGGATCACCATCGGAGGACCCACATGCTCACTTAGCCAAGCTAAGGGTGGTTTGCAAAAGTTGTGTAGGTAGACCAGACTTGGATATGGATGTAATTGGATTACGAGTATTCCCTCTGTCACTGACAGGCGATGCTGCAGTATGGTTCACTGAGCTTC
>JAJOOE010005323.1:0-24136 GCA_036250405.1 Solanum raphanifolium | reverse complement strand
TTGAGAACGGGTTCAACAAGTTTTAATTTAATATATTCTTTAATAATTATAGAAGTAATATATCGAGTTTAGTCGGATGACCACGGGTTCGGGTGACCCAAAATTAGTACATAAATTCGCCCCTGTATATATATATAAATTTTTCACTTTTAGTTTTTCCAGCTCCGCCAACAACGACCTTAATTAACTCTAATAATAGAACTTATATCAATCATACTATGGCTTTTTTTTATATTAAATATTCTTTTCATTTCTTCAGTAGAACTTATAGTATATTACGGCTTCTTTATATTATAAGTATTCTTTTTCATTTCCTTAATAGAATTTATAGCCTATTACGGCTTCTCTATATTCTTTTCATTTCCTTAATAGAACTTATAGCATATTACGACTTCTCTATATTATAAGTAGTCTTTCTTTTCATTATTAGAATTTATAGCATATTACGGCTTCTCTATATTATAAGTATTCTTTGCATTTCCTCAATAGAACTTATAGCATACTACGGCTTCTGTATATTACTCCATTTGTCCCTAATTACTTGTCCATTTTTTTTAGTTGTCCCTGTCCATTTTGACAATCAAGAAAGGACAAAATATTTTTACATATTATACCCTCAATTAATTACTTTGAAAAATGTAGAACTTCTTGAAAATCTTAAGTTTTTAATTCATCTACTCCATAATTAATAGGGGTAAAATGGTAAACTCACTATGTCAATAATTGCTTTCTTAATAGGTATGCCGATTCAAAAGTGAATAAGTAATTAGGGACAGAGGGAGTATTAAGTACTCTTTGCATTTCCTCAAGTGCATATTTAGATTAATGATTGATTTAATTAAATCTAATAATAGAACTTATAATTAGGAATAAGTCTACTAGCATAGCACGGCTTCTTTATATTACATTTTATTTTCATTTCCTCAAGTGCATATTTAGATAGATAATTAACTTAATTAAGTATAATAATAGAACTTATAATTATGAATAAGTCTACCAGCATATTACGGCTTCTCTATATTATACATATTCTTTTTCATTTCCTGACAAAGTGCATATTTGATAAATGACACTTGTCATATTTAAAATTTAAAAATTTAAATTAAATTAATTTAACAAGCTTCTTAATTATAAGTAAAAAAATGAATTATGAAAAAAAACTCACCAACTTTGGTAGAGTATTTTCTCTGTAAAAATAAAGTCAGTCGCTTTTTTTCTTAATTATTTTACTGCTGTTTAATTCATGTATGATCTCATTATACCTTTATCTTTGGTTTTATTTGGTCAGATAATAATAAATAAAAAACATAGAGAGTATTCTTCAATTTAGATTACGGCAATGATATTAATAGGGATGTAAAACATATATCATGGAAATAATTATATTAATGAGGAGCTAAAATTTGTCTATGATGAATTTTTTCTTATTAAAGTTGGTAAAGTTCTTTTCTAACTTATTCTTTTACCATAGTTATAGTTAAGAGATTTGTTAAATTAATTTAATCTAAACCTTTTGATTTTAAATATAACAAGTGTCACTCATCTAAATATGCAGTCAAAAAAATGAAAAGGAGATGTATGAAGAGAAGCCAAATCCTTACTAAACTATGCTTATTTTCTAAACGATGCTTCTAAACTATAAGTTCCGAGTTACTAATAAACGTGTGTGCCACTTAAATTAAACCTTTTATTAATTCTAAGATTAGCCTCTTAAGGTGGGGCTTGTGAAGAGATAAATAAAAGAAAGGCAATTCTACCCATGTACTCCCTCCATTTCATATTAGATTGACATTTTCTATTTTATACTGTGATTAAGATAATATTAATATTTTGATCAATTTTACTATTTATTTTTTATTCATATTAATTAGCCTTTTGAAAAAATAAATTTTTGATCTTCAAAATTTGTTTAAACTTCCAAAGGTCATATTAATTGTAAGGGTAAAACGAAAAAAATAATTTATTCTATCTTGATTTAGTAAGTGGATCAAATAATGAGACAAATATTTTTAGTAAGATGCACATCTATTATGGAACGGAGTGAGTACCAAATTAATTAGTTGTGTTTATGAATTACACAAAGTACAAATATTTTGTTTTCTAAAACAAGCGCGCATTGAGAATTGTACAACTACAACATATAACACGTGTTACTTTCAAGCAAGTTAGAGATCAAATATACGAGAGTTTTTAATGGTATATATGCCATTACATTTGAGAAGTGTACAATGGTATAAATTGAATTGATTTTTTTTTTACTTGATGTAGGAAATGGTATTTAGAGGAACAGATACAATTGCCATCCTTGTAGAGTGGATTTTGGGAAGAATGATTTTACATCAAGATGTTCAAGAAAAAGCACAAGAAGAAATTGACACATGTGTGGGTCATAACAGAAATGTACAAGACTCAGACATACAAAACCTTCCTTATTTGCAAGCCATAGTAAAAGAAGTTCTTAGATTACATCCACCAGGCCCACTACTCTCTTGGGCTCGTTTAGCTATGCATGATACTTATATTGACAAGTGTTTCATTCCAGCTGGGACAACTGCAATGGTCAATATGTGGGCTATTACACATGACCCAACTATTTGGGAAGATCCATGGGCCTTCAAGCCTGAAAGATTTTTTGATAAAGAAGACTTCTCAATCATGGGATCGGATCTTAGGCTTGCTCCGTTTGGGTCTGGACGTCGGGTTTGCCCAGGAAGGGTACTAGGGTTAGCCACAGTGCACCTATGGCTAGCCCGACTTCTCCAACAGTTCAAATGGCTTCCAAGTAAACCTGTTGATCTTTCAGAATGTTTGAAACTTTCTCTTGAGATGAAGAAACCTCTAGCTTGTCGTGCATTTAATCGAAGTAGCATTTAAGTGATGCTAAATATTGGTATTATCACTCACAAAATCATCATATGAATAAAAAACAGTCTATGGCAGCTTGAAGTTTGGTTAATATGTAAATGAGTTGATGTGGCCTTTGGTAATTAAAATATGATCATGATATTTTATCTTTTCTCTAAATCTAGTTTATTTTTCCCTTAAATATACTTTATGATTGCAGAGCAGATTCATTATCTGTGTCACGATTTGAAATTGGATTATATGATGACGCCTATCATACCCCCAGTAGGCAAATCAAAATCCAAAAATATAAAGTTATAAACAAAATTAGAAATAACTAACGTGGAAACAATAATAAGATAAGAAAGGGACCATAACATAGATGTGGACAAAACAGTACAAAATATAAAATAAAAGCTTAAAAGTGATCGAGTTGACGAATATATAAAGAAGAATAACCTCAGACCTGGTGTCACTAGTACAAGAGCATCTAAAGTACATGCATAGCTATTTACAACAAGTCTGTCTAAATAAATAAACGGAAAAGGGCCAAAAATACCCTTGAACTATTTGAAAAGGTCTAAAAATACCCCTCATTCATCTATTGGGCTAAAAATACCCCTCCATCTAACTTTTTGGTCCATCTCTGCCCTTAAAACTAACAACCACTTTTTAAAAAATTGTTATTATCTTTATTTGTTACATGTCATTTTCTTATTGGATAAATTAAATGTCAACCCATTTAATTTTCTCCTAACCACCCATTGTAGTGAACATGACCCAAATCCAATTAGAAGGCCCATTAAAAAATAAATTGATTGAATCTTTCTCCCCTAACCCCATGCCTCTTTCTTCGTCCCTCTTTTCTTATTCAAAATTTTCAAGACTACTTTCAATCAAATGATACAATGTCTAGTGCAATCTAGATAAGTGTATGATATGAAAATTTGTTGATGGTGTCTAGTTAGTGTAATGCTCTTAATTATAATTACTATTATTGTTGTTATGATAGTGAAAATTTCGTTATCTGTGTCACGATTTGAAAATGGATTATATGATGACGCCTATCATACCCCCAGTAGGCAAATCAAAATCCAAAAATATAAAGCTATAAACAAAATTAGAAATAACTAACGTGGAAACAATAATAAGATAAGAAAGGGACCATAGCATAGATGTGGACAAAACAGTACAAAATATAAAATAAAAGCTTGAAAGTGATCGAGTTGACGAATATATAAAGAAGAATAACCTCAGATCTGGTGTCACTAGTACAAGAGCATCTAAAGTACATGCATAGCTATTTACAACAAGTTTGTCTATAAATAAAAAATATAGACAAAAAAATAAGGAAGGAAGGCAGTAAGTCTCCGGAAGCTGAGAGGTAACCACAATCCAATAGTGATGGCTCGAACGATCAGATATCGACGAGGATGGTTTGTAGAAGGTGCTACATCAGAAAAAGATGCAGAAGTACAGTATGAGTACCAAAACAAGGGTACTCAGTAGGCATCATAGATTGACATAGTGTCACGCCCCGAGCCTACACCTTGGACGTGACCGGCACTCGAGAACCATTGTTGGCCCCAAGCGAACTCTTGGCCTGACTTACTTACTCAGCGGAAGACTTTACACAAGATAAATACTTTTAAAACAAGTAAACTGAACTACTCAAAATATAACTTAGAATGTATTATAATAACATTCACTGCCAAAGTGGTACTCAAGTCTCAACTTAACTGAAAAGGAAAAGTAAAGACTCATGAACTAATATCACTAACTCTGTCTATGAAGCCTCTAAACAACTGAGATAGACGTCGGAACAAGACCCACGATATCCTAATGAACTAAAATACTGAAAGTAATATAAAGGACCCTCCGGAAAGCTAGGAGGCTCACCAATTGACTCTGAGTGCTCAACTGGATCAACGAGGCACTGAATGTTGATCCTGATTACATGTGTTTGTATCATAATAAGATGCAAGTCAACTGGCATCAATACATTGAATGTACGAGTATGCGAGTTGGAATGCTAAACATAACTTAAGCTTGAAAAGAATCTGAAAGAAACACATACATTGGCTTTACTTAACTCCTAGATAACTTAACTCAATATAAAGCAATAAAACACATGCAATATATAGAAAGCTTTTAAAATAGTTGAAAAACAACTTAGTTCGTTAAAGAAAATGCAATAACAAACTCAACTTTACTCATATAATAAAGTAATATAGTTTTTGTGGGAGTTTCCCTAACCAACAACCACCTCTATGAGCCTAAGTGGTGATACAACGTCTTCCCCACACTGCCAGAACTGTCCTATACTTTGTCGTCATATAAAACGCTTAACTAAGTGGATCCACTAGTATATGCTAAAAGCATCTTAAGGAGTCATCTAAAAAGTATGATCTTTTACAACCCATGATGGCTACATGGTTTATGGAGACGTGAGTTATCTGAACTCAAACTCATCCCCATACCGGTGCTCAATACTACTCCCAAAATATACTTAGCTCACATGTTTGTAAAAACAAAAGTCTTTCTTTGGTTTGAGATAATTACTGAAAAACTTAGCTTAAAAGCTCTTTTGGAAATCTCAGTTTCCCTTCTTGCTCAAATGTGAAAACATTTTAACTCTTGGGAGTATACTTAGTTCCCGTGTAATCTTTGAAGAATGAACTTTACTCTTACTTTTTACTGAAAAACTAGCTCAAAGGCTCTTTTGGAAATCTCAGTTTCCTTTCTTGTTTAAATGTGAAAACATTTACTCTTTGGGAATACATAGTCCCGATATACTCTTTTGAAGAAATGAACTTCAAACTTTACTCTTTACTCAACTGAAAACTCCAATCTTAAAACAAAGTTAAAACATTTGTAAAAGACTTTTGGAAAACTTTATGAACTTCTCTTAACTTGAATCTTGACTTCTCTTGACTTGACTTGACTTGACTCTTAACTTTCCTTGAATTGAATTATGGATTCAAGGATTGAGATTTGTGATAGGAAAGATCTCATAATGTTTAGGAATGATTTTAAATAGCTAAACATAAGAAATGATCAAGAAATCACTTCCTGGAAACCAGTCCGCGACGCGGAGGTGTATTTAAATTTTGGTCGCAAAAATAATTTTTGAGGCAGAGAGGTCCGTGTCCTCGCCACAACGCGAAGGGAAAATTACGCTTCTGAGGAACAGGTTTGCGATGTGGACCTGGTACCCAATTTCTGCCCGACTTGTTCCTTATTCGTTTGCTAACCCCAATTCGCCTAAACTCTATTCTTTTTCTCAAATTCCCTTTAGATTCAGATACCAAGTATGTATACACAAGAATCTAACTCAAACAACTCAAGGAAACAACATTTTAACCTCAAGAAACTCCTCAATCTCAACCTAACTCAAGAACGAAGACCAATTTCAAGAACACCATTCAAGATTCATCAACTTTCAACTTTCTAGAACAAACTTCGCTGAAATAAACATGACTAGCGCGTGGGTGAACGAGCCCAACGCTATAAAAGACTCACATACCTCGTAGGAATCAACCCTTGACAAAATCAACAAGCTAAACCTTCAAGAACGACGAACTTTGCTCTTTCTTCTCTTGCGTTCTTTCTAAAAAAAAACCCTAGCGTAAATTTCCAATTTTCTAAACAGACCCCAATTTAATTGCTAAAAACGAATTAACTTAATTGGGTGGTGAAAAGACCATAATACCCTTCTAAAATCCGGATTGGACTTTCCTTATTTGAACAACCCAACTTCGAATGGGAATAACTCACTCATACGAACTCGGAATCGCACAAACTCGGTGGCGTTGGAAAGATTATTCCAAGATATTTCCTACGATATCTGGAAACACACCTAACTCATCCTAAGCTAGGAGTTATGATCATTTAAAGTTGACCAAAAACTCAAACTTAATTTAACTTAACCAATTTTCAAAATTTTTTTATTTCCAAAAATCACTCTTTCTAATTCTGCCTCTTTTTAATTCTTTCAATTTGCGAGATGTTACACCATCTCCCCCTTGGGAACATTCGTCCTCGAATGAGATTACTCTTAGTAGGCTAAGGGTGTAACATTTAACATTCAGCTTAAACACCCAACAAGCAATGCAATTTCAACACGCTAACTTATAAATTAAAGAGTACTAAGAAGAGCATTAGTACCTTGGTCTGGAATTTCTCCGGTTTTAAAAAGATGTGAATATCTCTTCTTCATATCTTCCTCAGCTTCCCAAGTAACTTCCACAACAAATTGGTTCCTCCAAAGAACTTTGACTGATGCTACTTCCTTAGTCCTCAACTTGCGAACTTGGTGATCTAGAATCTGAGCCGAAATCTCTTCATAAGATAAGCTATTCTTGATATCAATATCTTTAGTTGGTATTATAAGTTAAGGATCTCCCATGCACTTCTTTAACATGGAAATACGAAATACCGGATGAACCGCTGCTATCTCTTGTGGTAGCTCCAACTCATAAGCTACATTACCAACCCTTTTGGATATCCGATAAGGACCAATATACCGAGGACTAAGCTTCTCTTTCTTACCAAATCTCATAACACCCTTCATGGGTGAAACTTTCAAGTAAACCCAATCATCTACTTCGAACTCTAACTCCCTTCTCCTAACATCAGTGTAGGATTTTTGACGACTGTGCGCTGTTTTCAACCCTTCTTGAATCACTTTCACTTTTTCCATAGCTTGATGAACTAAGTCTGGTCCTACCAACCCAGCTTCACCAACTTCAAACCATCCAATAGGAGATCTGCATCTTCTCCCATAAAGAGCTTCATAAGGAGCTATCTGGATGCTAGAATGACAACTATTGTTGTAAGCAACTCAATGAGAGGTAGGTGATCATCCCAATTACCCTTGAAATCAATCACACAATCCATTTTGATACATCAAAACACTATCTCCCCCTTGTTCAAAAACCATCACTTTTTGCTTATGAACACTTGCCTTTAATTCAAGTAATAAAAAATCTTAGTCTTGCTTATCTTTTATTTCTAACACAAATGATGATTCAGCCCCATTCATCACCACTACTCCTCCTTCTGTGGAATCCATTAGTTGAACTCCTTGTCGTGCAAGTCTATACACCTCTTTTGCTAACTCTTTCTTATCTTCCTCAAAATGGGTGGTACTATCCATAGATAATCTACTCAAGGTATCAACAACAACATTAGTCTTACTTGGGTGATAAAGAATACTCATGTCATAATCCTTGAGTAATTCGAACCACCTCATTTGTCTGAGATTAAGCTCTTTCTGAGTAAACACATACTGAAGGCTCTTGTGATCAGTGAATACATCAACATGAATCCATACAAATAATAACGCTATATTTTCAAAGCAAACACTACAACAGCCAACTCTAGATCATGGGTTGGGTAATTCTTCTCATGAACCTTAAACTGTTTGGAGGCATAAGCTATAACTTTGTCATTCTGCATTAGTACACAACCCAAACCAACTCTAGACGCATCACAAAATACAACCATGCCTTGCGTACCTTCTGGTAAGGTCAACACTGGGGCAGTAGTCAACCTCTTTTTCAAATCCTGAAAGCTTTTCTCACAAGCTTTAGACCATTAAAACTTCACTGTTTTCTGAGTCAACTTGGTCAAAGGGGACGAAATAGACGAGAACCCCTCTACGAACCTTCAATAATATCTAGCCAAACCCAAGAAACTCCTAATATCTATTGGAGATGTGGGTCTAGGCCAATTTTGCACTGTCTCAATTTTTTGATCAACTTTAATTCCCTCTCCAAACACAATGTGGCCTAAGAGTGCCATAGACTCAAGCCAAAACTCACACTTAGAGAACTTAGCATATAACTCCTTATCTTTCAAAGTTTGAAGAACTAATCTGAGATTACTAGCATGATCTTCTTCATTCCTCGAATAGATTAGAATGTCATCAATGAACACGATAACAAACATATCTAAAGAAGGCTTGAATACTCTATTAATAAGGTCCATGAATGTTACAGACGCATTAGTCAAACCAAAGGACATAACTAAGAACTCATAATGACTATAACGGGTCCTGAATGATGTCTTGGGAATATCACACTCCCTTACTTTCAACTGATGGTAGCCAGATTTGAGGTCTATCTTAGAGAAACAAGAAGTACCTTGAAGCTGATAGAAAGGATCATCAATTCTCAGAAGAGGATACTTGTTCTTGATGGTAACCTTGTTCAACTGATGGTAATCTATACACATCATAAGGGAAACATCTTTCTTTCTCACAAATGGGACCGGAGCGCCCCAAAGTGAGATATTTGGCCAAATGAAATCTTTCTCTAAAAGATCTTTCAACTGCTTTTTTAACTCTTTCAACTCTGCTGGTGCCACGCTATATGGCGGAAAAGAGATAAGGTGAGTATCATGAATAATATCTATACCGAAGTCTCTTTCTCTCTCAGGAGGGACTCCGGAAAGATCATCTGGAATGACTTCTGAAAACTCTTTTACTACTGAATATGAGACATCTCAACACTAGAGTCATTAACTTGGACTAAGTGATAGACACACCCCTTGGAAACTAACTTTTTCGCCTTAAGGTATGAAATAAAATGACCTTTAGGCACTGCTGAACTGCTCTTCAACTCTATAACCGGTTCACTGGTAACTGGAACTTGACTACTCGAGTTCTACAATCTATTGATGCATAACAGACATGAAGACAGTCCATACCTAGAATGACATCAAAATCTACCATGTCTAACTCAACTAAATCAGCCATGGTACTCTTATGATTGACGAAAATAGAACAATCATGATAGACTCTTTCTGCTAGAATAAACTCACTATCAGGTGTAGAAACACTGAAGGCTCAAGAAATTGCTTAGAAAGAACATCAATATTTAAGACTTGGATCATACCAGTGACAAC
The DNA here is from genome assembly GCA_036250405.1 of Solanum raphanifolium. Taxonomy (NCBI): domain Eukaryota; kingdom Viridiplantae; phylum Streptophyta; class Magnoliopsida; order Solanales; family Solanaceae; genus Solanum; species Solanum raphanifolium. The sequence continues at coordinate 14,383 of JAJOOE010005323.1, read as the reverse complement.
ATCTGGTGAATCCTCTTGCTCTCGGCGACTAGCGATAGCATAAAGACGGTTTCCTTCTCCGCCTGCCCTTGAAGTAGCTCATCTAAATGTAGCTCTATCTGGCGGAGCAACTGAAGAAGACTGGGCTCTATTGCCCCCATTACCATTACTTTGTCTGCTCTTAGGACACTCTCTCATAAAATGACCATTCTGGCCACACTTGAAGCAACTAGTGGAGTCATCATAACACACCCCTGAGTGGCTCCTACTATACTTAGCACATGTAGGAATCTTAGTACCCCCTTGTGCCTTACTACCTTGCGAATGCGCAGGTCTAGCTCTGAAGTTCTGGAATTCTGACTATTGTACTCACATTTGTTCCTTGGTGCAGGTGCACTAGCAAATGATGAAGCAGGTCCTTTCTGCTTATGTTGGAAAAAAGACCGGTTCGCATTACTCTTTTGCTGCCCGGATTCATAACCTGATGTCTTAGCCCTCTTATTCTCAAACCCTTCTCTATCCCTCAGCTTGTCCTTCTTAACTTGTTGCACATGGATTATCAGCCTTGCTATGCAATGTCACCTACTAGCATGGCTGCCTTACTTTCCTTATCTGACGGACGAGGCAATCCAACAACGAATAACTCATCCTGCTCCTCATGTTAGCAACCATATATTTGCTTCTCTTAGCTCACGAAGAAAGAAACGCCTCATGAAGGCACTCTCGACCATAGGCTAGCTCAAAATAGGTTATGCGTAAGCACGAGTTAGAAAAAGACTTTTATAGAGATACACTCTATCGCACGAACTGAGTGTGAAATAAGTGAATGGATTTCCTAAATGTTGCAGCCTCCTAATTATAGATGTGGCGCGCTTCATATCGATAACTAGGAATCTACAGACACGGCTTTATAGACTCCCTAAGACTCTTGAACTCTGGGCTCTTATACCAAGTTTGTCACCCCCCGAGCCTACACTCTGGACATGGCCGGCACTCGAGAACCATTGTTAGCCCCAAGTGAACCCTTAGCCTAGCTTACTTACTCAGCGGAAAACTTTACTCAAGATAAATATTTTTAAAACAAGTAAACTGAACTACTCAAAATATAACTTAGAATGGATTATAATAACATTCACTGCCAAAGTGGTAACTCAAGTCTCAACTTAACTGAAAAGGAAAAGTAAAGACTCATGAACTAACATCACTAACTCTGTCTATGAAGCCTCTAAACAACTGAGATGGACGTCGGGATAAGACCCACGACATCCTAATGAACTAAAATATCGAAAGCAATAAGAAGGACCCTCCGAAAAGCTAGGAGGCTCACCAACTGACTCTGAGTGCTCAACTGGATCAACAAGGCGCTGAATGTTGATCCTGATTACATGTGTCTGCATCATAATAAGATGCAGGCCAACTGGCATCAGTACATTGAATGTATGAGTATGCGAGTTGGAATGCTAAACATAACTTAAGCTTGAAAAGAATCTGAAAGAAACACTTACCTTGTCTTTACTTAACTCCTAGATAACTTAACTCAATATAAAGCAATAAAACACATGCAATATATATAAAGCTTTTAAAATAGTAGAAAAACAACTTAGTTCGTTAAAGAAAATACAATAATAAACTCAACTTTACTCATATAATAAAGTAATATAGTTTCTGTAGGAGTTACTCTAATCGACAACCACCACTATGAGCCTAAGTGGTGATACAACGTCTTGCCCACGCTGCCAGAACTGTCCTATACTTTGTCGTCATATAGAACGCTTAACTAAGTGGATCCACTAGTCTATGCTAAAAGCATCTTAAGGAGTCATCTAAAAAGTATGATCTTTTACTACCCATAATGGCTACATGGTTTATGGAGACATGAGTTATCTGAACTCAAACTCGTGCCCATATCAGTGCTCAATACTACTATCAAAATATACTTAGCTCATATGTTTGTAAAAACAAAACTCTTTCTTTGGTTTGAGATAATTACTGAAAAACTTAGCTTAAAAGCTCTTTTGGAAATCTCAGTTTCCCTTCTTGCTCAAATGTGAAAACATTTTAACTCTTGGCAATTTATTTAGTTCCTGTATAATCTTTGAAGAACGAACTTTACTCTTACTCTTTACTGAAAACTAGCTCAAAGGCTCTTTTGGAAATTTCAGTTTCCTTTCTTGTTTAAATGTGAAAACATTTACTCTTTGGGAATACATAGTCCCGATATACTCTTTTGAAGAAATGAACTTCAAACTTTACTCTTTACTCAACTCATAACTCAAAGTTAAAACATTTGTAAAAGACTTTTGGAAAACTTTATGAACTTCTCTTAACTTGACTCTTGACTTCTCTTGACTTGACTCTTAACATCTCTTGACTTGACTCTTGACTTCTTTTGACTTGATTCTTAACTACTCTTGTCTTGACTCTTAACTTTCCTTGAATTGAATTATGGATTCAAGGATTGTGATTTGTGATAGGAAATATATCATGATGTTTAGGAATGACTAAACATGAGAAATGATCAACAAATCACTTCATGGAAACCAGTCCGCGTCGCGGAGGTGTATTTAAATTTTGGTCACAAAAATAGTTTTTGAGGCAAAGAGGTCCGCGTCCTCGCCATGACGCGAAGGGAAAATTACACTTCTGAGGAACATGTCTGCGACGCGGACCTGGTACCCTGTTGCTGCCCGACTTGTTCCTTCTTCGTTTTCTAACCTCAATTCACCTAAACTCGATCTTTTTCTCAAATTCCCTTTAGATTCAGATACCTAGTATGTATACACAATAATCTAACTCAAACAACTCAAGGAAACAACATTTTAACCTCAAGGAGCTCCTCAATCTCAACCTAACTCAAGAACGAAGGCCAATTTCAAGAACACCTTTCAAGATTCATCAACTTTCTAGAACAAACTTCGCTGAATTAAACATGAATGGCGCGTGGGTGAACGAACCCAATGCTATGAAAGTCTCACATACCTCGTAGGGATCACCCCTTGACGAAATCCACAAGCTAAACCTTTAAGAATGATGAACTTTGCTCTTTCTCCTATTGCGTTCTTTCTCCAAAAACCCTAGCGTAAATTTTCAATTGTGGTTCAGTTTAGACCCCAATTAATTGCTAAAAACAAATTAACTTAATTGGGTGGTGAAAAGACCATAATGCCCTTCTAAAATCCGGATTGGACTTTCCTTATTTGAACAACCAAACTTTCAATGGGCATAACTCACTCATACGAACTCGGAATCGCGCAAACTCGGCGGCGTTGGAAAGATTATTCCAAGATATTTTCTACGATATCTGGAAACACACGTAACTCATCTTGAGCTAGGAGTTATGGTCTTTTGAAGTTGACCAAAAACTCAAACTTAACTTAACCAATTTTCCAGGTTTTTTATTATTTCCAAAAATCACTCTTTCTAATTCTGCCTCTTTTTAATTCTTTCAATTTGCGAGATGTTACACATAGCTACAAAAGATGCTATATAAATATGAGAAGCACGGTAGTGCAAACACTATGAATTAAAAGCTACACCGGAAGCCATACTCACAACCACTAACGGTGAAGATAACAATAATAATGGTCACAATCTATGCAAGCATATGGCATACAACATGAAATGATGCATTGCATATGTGGTCAATGCATTAAACAAAAAACTTCAAAACTGCCTCGTTGGACTCTCATAGGCTCCCTGAGACATTTCACAGACCCGCCTCAATTCAACTACCGATGTAGTAATCATAAAATTTAGAATTCAATCTGTGCCAGTGCTAATCAACATATGCAATATCAGAAAAATATATCCTTCAAACCAAAAAACCAACGAGTTAATATCTCAGATGGTTACTCAACTAATACTTTTTTTCACAAAAAGTCACTCAATTTTCATTTATAACCTCAAAGTCACTCAACTATAGATTTTTTTCATAGATGATCACTCAACTAATAGTTCTTTTCATAGAAAGTCACTCAACTATCTTTTTATAACCTCAAAGTCACTCAACTATGAATATTTTACCTACAAAGTCACTCAACTATCGATCTTTCATTTAAAAAGTCATCCAACCAATTTATATATTTTTTTCATTAAATTTTGTTGAAATATAATTTTTGTTTTAAACTATTTTTTTTAAAAAAAATAATAAGATACCCATTTAATAATTTTATTAAATTTTATTGAGCTATTTTTTTTTAGACTAATTTTTTAAGAAACAATAACTATTGTGATTTTAATACAAAAATAACACTGTGTAACTATTGTGATTTTAATACAAGAATAACACTGTGTAACTATTGTGATTTTAATACAAAAATAATAAGGTTTACAAGTAGGATATTTTTAAATCGAAAATGATGCATTGTATGGCATCCACCGTTACCAGTGTTGGTGCCTGGCAGCACACCATTTTTTTTTAATAAAAAAAATGTTTTTAAAAAATTCATCTTTCAATAAAATTAAATAATATATTAAAATGAGTATTTTACTATTTGTTAAGAAATTAGTTTAAAACAAAATTAGTGTTTCAATAAATTTAATAAAATAATGAAAATGAGAATCTTATTATATTTTAAGAAATTAGTTTAAAAAAATTATGTTTCAATAAAATAATTAAAATAAGCATCTTAGTATTGTTAACAAAATTGTATTTCAATAAAATTTAATGAAAAAATATTAAAATTGGTTGGGTGACTTTCTAAATGAAATATTAATAGTTGAGTGACTTTGTAGGTAAAATATTTATAGTTGAGTGATTTTGAGGTTATAAAAGAAAGTTAAGTGACTTTCTGTGAAAAGAACTATTAGTTGAGTGACTTTCTGTGAAAAGAACTATTAATTGAGTGACTTTCTATGAAAAAATACATAGTTAAATGACTTTAAGGTTATAAATTAAAGCTCAGTGACTTTTTGTGCAAGAAAAAAGTAATAATTGAGTGATCATTCAGATATTAACTCAAAACCAACAAGTTTAACATACAATCTTTCCAAAAGTAGAAAACTCTTGAAAGTGGTGCAAACTTTCGTAAAAGTCCAAATTTCATTCGTAAAACAGTAATACACTCTCTTAGAGCTCAAATCAAGTAAAAATCAAGGCATAATAGTTAAAAACCAAAAACCAATATCTTTTTGCCTCTAACTCATGTTATGATTAAATGGAGGAAAGGCTTAAAATAGTCTCTCATCTTTGAGTTAAGGCTCAAAGTCATTCCTAAGTTTTCACATGGAGCACTAATAGTCCCTCATGTTTGTAATATTAGTGCATTTTTTGTCCTCCCTAAATTTTTGCCTATTTTTTAACATTAATTTTGTTTACAATTTTATGTAAGAATGTCCAATCGTCTTTTTATATATTTAGTAGAAATAATAACTCTATGTATGAGAAGGTGATAAGAAGAACACCTTGTTTTGTTCAGTAGAAATATTACTGCAGTTAAACTAAGAACGTCTTAACGTATGACGTTGGAAGAAAAGAAAAAAATTGTACTATTGCACGTGAAATTATCGTGATGAACCTCTCGACTTTACCTGCAATACGATTTCTACTAAACAAACAAGGTGTTTTTCTTCTCATATTCTCTCATATGGGGTTATTATTTCTATTAAATATATAAAATGACGATTGAACATCTCATACATAAATTATGGATAAAATCAATGTTAAAAAATATGCAAAATTTTGGACGAGGATCAAAAGTGCACCAATATTACAAACATGAGGGACTATTAGTGCTCCATGTGAAAACTCAAGAATGACTTTGAGCCTTAACCCAAAGATGAGGGATTATTTTGAGCCTTTCCTCGATTAAATGCAAATGCAATGCACGTGAATGCATGACAATTATAAATGCACAATCCAACAAACATATTTATCAAGCAAGGTAGGGTGGATACTCTCCATAGTGCAAACGTACTAACCTGGAATTTCGGTTAGTTTAAATCCAAAGCCTCGGGCCCACAATCTCAGTAACACGGATAAAATAATAATTAGAATATAAAATCATCTATATTACACTTAACGAATAATAAGCTACCTCTATCGCTAAGTTTCGATCCCCAAAAGCATTTCTAAGAATTTTGTGCTAATCAAGCCAAGACCAAGATTAACCTAAGCTAAGGCTTAAGGCTAAAGTACTAATCTAAAGTCCGAAAAATGGCTAATTCATATCGAAGAATCAATTTAGACTTAATGCTACTCTAAAATTCTTTCTAACGGCCATACAATGTATGTATATATATAGGTAATTAAGCTAAGCTAAGTCTGAAGATAGAAACCATAACCTACCTCGAAATCAAAGTGCAGCATAAGCCATCACTTCGAAGAGCCTCAAATCGTTGCCACACTATCAAAAACAGAAACTACATGACAATACTCAATTAACGATATCCATCCATATTGCAAAAATTAGATCGGAAAATAGATCAATAATCGACCCTTGGAGCTCGATAATGAAACTAAAAGCTAACTCCATCATTATGTAGAGGTGAGGATCACATGCTCCAAATTTGGGCGAAGATGGGGGCTGATTCGCACCTCAAATGGTCCGAAAAATTAACTTTAAATAAATTAAATTACAAGGATTTTGAGGTCCAAAACTAAAATGATTATAAAATTGAAGCTTAAAAAAAATTAAAGAAAACAAACAAGAAATGGACAAAATAACGAACAAGAAAACGAGCAAGAAAACCCCAAGACTCTCTGCCTTATAATCCCCTCCCCATTTCCCCTTCTACCTCCCGATTTAAAAAAAAAGAAAAAAAAGAAGGTGATTTGCCTCTTGTAATTCAATGAGCTTAGCTCACTATCCCAACAAATTAATAAAGATAGAACTTATAGTTTAGAAGTTTATGAATTAAAATATCCTAAGCATGCTACCCTAAACAAATTGATAGCAACAGGTAAGAATAGGAGGGTTAAAAGTGAAAACACAAGCCACCCATCTTATAGTTATTACAATTGATAAACTGAAAACCCCTACCTTTTCCCAAAATTACGATAACAAGCCACTACATCACGCACTCCGCATTGCTCAGTTAACCATAGGTTAGTTCCCGATGCTACCGTGGTTACTTTTCTTGCCTATATATTCACTCTACTCCCGCCATATTTCTTTATTTGCTGAGCAAAACACACTCTTCTCTTCAAATTCTCCATTTCACTCGAGTCTCGTTTCTCTCTGTCAACAATGGTGAGCAAAACCTATTTCATCTCCATATGCTTTCTAATTCCAACTCGCTCTTCGAATTTGTTGAATCACGTATTATTACTTCACTGCATGCCTAATTCTCACCACGATTCTCTCTAATTTCCAGGTTGTGGCCCAGAAGTTGAAGGAATCGGAGATCACGGAGCAGGATTCACTCCTCCTAGTAAATGATCGATCTCATCTGTTCTAATTTTTTTCTTTTTGATGTTTTAGATACTCTGATTTGTATGATTATTGCTTAATCAGTTTTTGTCAGATAAGGACTACATGTGAGTCAAATTTAGAGGGTTAATTAATGATTTTTTATACTTGTGATTGACTTAGTTCTGTGTGTATTTTGAGTTTGTTCGCCAGAGTTTTCTGTCTCTTGTAACTTATTCTATGTGGAACTTTATCTCATTCAACCAATTATTAATGTATGACGCAAATATGAATTTATACTCTCTGTTTGTACCTGTTGACCTACGATTGACTCACCTTGCTTGTTTCTCTAGATCGTTGAATTGCATTTTCGCTTTTGAGCATTCTAGATCATTGAGTGAATCTGTTTGTTTGTATTAAAAAACAGCATGTGTAAGACATGTTCTAGATCAATGAATGTGATCTAAGAAGCTAATAAGTATAAGTTGTTTAAGTTCATCTGTTTTTTTCAATTTGCACTGTCTCCTGGAATTGAGTGCTGCTAACTTTATCTGCTTTGAATGCTATGATCGTAAAGTTTATTTTGTAATTTCTGGACACTAACGTATCCCAGTGACTGAAAATTACACATGATTGAGTCACTTTTTCTCCATGGTTTTCCAAAACAGACAAGGAACCTTTTGCGTATTGCTATATTCAACATTAGCTACATCAGAGGCCTCTTTCCTGAGAAATATTTCAGTGATAAATCTGTTCCAGCCTTAGGTAAACTTTCTCTACAATTTTTTACTTATAATATCCATCTATTCAGCTTTCCAATTTATTTACTAGATACTTACATTACAAGTCACAAGCAGAGATGAAGATCAAGAAGCTAATGCCAATGGATGCAGAGTCGCGTAGACTTATTGATTGGATGGAAAAAGGTATGTTGATCTTTTGCTAGTTTGCAAACTGAGCCTTACAGTTTATTTTATTCATTTTCATTTCTTACTCCTCTTTCTTCTTTGTTCCTAGGTGTTTATGATGCACTACAGAATAAATATCTGAAAACGCTTCTGTTCTGTGTGTGCGAAGCAATTGATGGACCAATGATTGAGGAATATGCATGTAAGAAAAACCAAGATAAGTTGGTTAAGTGATGACTTCAATTAGGTTGTAGTATCATATTTGCACTGGCTAATCACATTTGAGACTGACTAGATTACTATCTAGGACACAGTTGTTGCCTGAGATAAAAGAAATTGCTGAAAGAAGAGCTGATACTTTCAGTAGTCTGGCTTGTGACAATAGCTTATACACTTAGTTGTCTACTTGCAGTTTCTTTCAGTTATTCAAGTTCTGACTCTGAAGAAGTGTCAATGAATGTCAATCGTGTTGGAATGAAGAAAGGGGGAACATTCAAGTCTAACTCAACCACTGAAATAACACCCAATCAAATGAGGTAGTTATTGGTCTAATGATTCATTTTATTCTCATTCTCATACTGGTTGTTTTTTTTATTACAAGAACCTTTTGTGTTGAGAGGGAGTATGTTTCAGGAGTTCTGCTTGTAAAATGGTTCGTACATTGATACAGTTGATGAGAACTCTCGATAAGATGCCAGAAGAGGTAAAGCTTTCTATTGTTCCTAAATAGCATGGCTCCAATTGTCTACTATCATCTTGTTGATAAGGTTCGATTCTCTTGGTTTTCTCAGCGAACTATACTGATGAAGCTTCTTTATCATGATGATGTCACGGTATGCCCTTTTCACAATTTTGTTTATTTCTATTTTTCTTTTTCTTTTCCCTTTTCTCTTTTAGCTTGCCTCTCGATGTTTGAGTTTTGGGTGAATGTAAAACTTTCATATATTGTAGCCGTGCGGATTATATATTTGCATCTATAAGCACATTGCCTTGAAGTAGCTGCAATTATTATCATCCCTTTTTGACATTCAGGATATAAGAGTTTTCCTATTAGAAGTCATCTCGCTTCTGTAATTATGTAGCTTGAGTTTATTTTTGAGTTTGAACCCCAAAATTGATTCCTGTAGTTATGTCGATAAATGGTTCTCGGCCTGCCCATAGACAGAAAGCATTGCTTAGCCATGTCAAAATACATTTCATAGAATTTTCTTAGCTTACATATTTCCAGTTCAGCTTTTAAATGTCATTTTGCTTCAAAAGTCACTCAGCTTGTCATATTTTGGTCAAATAGAACTTTTGTAACAGAATTGCTGGTTGTGCAGCCTGCTGATTATGAGCCTCCTTTCTTTAGAGGCTGCACTGACGAGGAGGCTCTTAATCCATGGACGAAAAATCCTCTGAAATTGGAGGTCGGAAATGTCAACAGCAAGCATCTCGTGTTATCTCTGAAGGTGTGAGCCAGATCAAAGGAAAACGAATAAAACTAGTGTCCTTTTCAGTGGTCAATCAGCTCACACTGATATCTTTTCTTCCACAGGTTAAGAGTGTGCTTGATCCGTGCGAGGATGGGAATGATGACAATCAAGATGATGTTATGAGCTTGGGAGCTGATTCTGCCGAGATAGATGACAGTGCATCTGATACTGAGGTGGAATATTGGTTCTCCCCGCCTCAATTATTTATAAAGCTTGACTTTATTTTCTATCCTTTTAAGTATGTTCATGCGCCTGACTTTGTTAAATATCCATCAATTTCAGTTCAGCGACTCTGACGAAGACCAATACATAGTTGCACCAGTTGGTAATGCACATGCCTCTATTCGACCGTTTTGTACATGCATTGATTCTGTCAGTATTTTCTTAATATCATAAATTCAAAAAGAGAAGCTTTTTTTCTTTACAGAAAAGAAAAATGTTCAGGATAAAGGTGATATGGTCGATGAAGGTACTTTTATTTTGCAGCAAATGCTATGGACTTTCTTACTGAACCAGCTTATCAAGAACTCTAATGCGTTTATTGGTTTCAGATGATACTCAAGATCCTGCAGAAGATGAACAACAATTTGTACGGGTTAAGGATTGGATCAATGCATACCACCTTGACAGAGTTGAAGTGACAGATGTTCTCTCAAATTTTCCAAACATCTCAGTGGTAATATACTTCTGCTAGCTTTCCTATCAAGTGCTGGTTTCTCCATCATTTACTAGCCAGGCCTACACCTAATTTTGCATCCTGATTGCAGGTCTTGATTGAAGGTAATGAAATGACCTCTTAAGCAGATGATGAAGGTGTTCTCAACCTGAACTTCTATAGAGGGGAACAGTTATATTATACCCTAGTACCAATTTCTGAAGTCTTTGTGCCAAATAATGATCAGATGCTAAAAGGTTTTCTTTCTGATTTTTAAGCTGTCCAAAGTTTCTTAATCTGCTTTTTTTTATTTTAGACATTTTGGAAAAGCTTGTTAAGGAAGGAATTCTTTCAAGTGCTGGCACAGACGCTTACATCATTAAGACGCAAAAGGTCTCTTATTGTTTTCCTTATTTATTAATTGTTTACATCTTTACTCTCTTGAATCATAATATATTCTTTTCCAACACCCAAAATTTCATATTCCTGAAATGCAGAAATTCAACTATGAGTTTGATGTTGTGAAAGAAGAACCAGAGGGCCAACAAAACAAAAATGGCAATCAATCTCATCAGGGCAAGGTTGAAGATTACATGTACATGAAGGTGAAACCTGATTAATATCCTTTGAATTGAGCTTAAAAGTATCTAGTAGATATGTGTAATATCCTTCCGAAATATATCTATCTTCTTTAGTTAATTTGGTCTATATTCCTTAATCTATTAACTGTATATGTGGATTACACATGCTTGTGGATTTTGTGCTCCTACTTTTCCTCTTTCTCTATTTGTTCTTTCTGGAAATGGTCCATTGAGTTAAAGTTCATCGCAGGGGATTGTGATTCACACTACTGCTTTACCTTGTGACTACTCCTTCACATTTCAGTAATATATATGAAGTGATTATCTCTTAATTTCTACTGTCCCTTCTCCCTTCCTCCTTTATAATCTAGAAAAGAACATATATTTGTGCATGATGACTAATTTATGGGTTGGGGGAGCTGGCCTTTACTACCTTCTAACTTTGGTGTTTATAGATAAAGAGTAATACAATTTGGGAGCTTGAAGAGAACATTTGTGCGAAGTTATGTATGTTGTCGCCTCTTAAGATTTTTGGGAAGAGTAGTACATATCCCAGTAATGTCCTATAGATTGAGGAGACAGAAATTCCGTATTTTCATTTAGCAACTCAAACAGAGGAGAGAAGTCTAGTGAAGTTAGAAGAGGAGTATGGACAACAATTTCCCTTTTGGGAGAGGAATATGAATAACAACTCCCTTTCAACTGCTTAAATACAAATTTTGTGAATAGTTCGCTAAATGCTGATTTGCATGAAGTTGGATGTTGCTTTCTGTATTGTATGTTAACAACGACAGTCTCTTGTTTCAGGCTTTGTTCCATGCTCTTCCGATGAACTATGTAAGTGTTGCGAAACTCCAAAGCAAACTGGAAGGAGAAGCCAACCAAACTGCTGTGAAGAGGCTAATTGATAAAATGACACAAGATGGATTCATTGAGGCTAAGGGTTACCGCAGACTAGGTACCCTCAGGCCTCTGGCAAACAGTATTTCCTGCTTTGTATGGAGCATAACGAATTACCAGTTTCCCAATGATGGACTGATTTGGTCATTGCAGGGAAGCGTGTGATCCACTCTAATCTGACTGAAGAAAAGCTGGCTGAAGTTACGAAAGTCTTAGCAAAAGACAGTATGGTAATAGTCTTGAATTAAATATAAGTTTGACAGTTTCTTGCACTTGTACTATTTTAATTCTTATCTTTAACTATTATAATGGTCAGGATATTGACATGCATGAATCAGGTAATAATGATTCCACCTATCTGAATTTTGATAACGTTTAGTTAAGTTACTTCTACACTAATCATCAAGATCAGACCACAAAATCTAATATTACTGTATGGCTACTAGACAATAACTTTAGAGATCTATCCACTTGTGGTGCTCTCCACTCTATCGGATCAGATCTCACACGTACTAGAGGCAAATGTGATGCATATAGGAACGGATCTGTCATGAGCGATCAGACTGTCTCCAAGAGAAAGGAGCATGAAAAGACACCATCAAGCAACGCTGAGGTTGGTTCATCAGTTGTGGATTACCTCAATAATCTGCATTAACAACATAACTCAGTAATTAATTAGTTGATTATCGCCTAACGAAACTGCAGTAACAAATAGTTAGATATATATGATGTTTGTGCAGCCTGTAGCTTCTCGGGAGAGCTTTGTTCCTTGTAAGGAGAATGGAAGAGTTAATGGAAAACCAAACCAGCCTGATGAGTATGACATAGTCTGTAGCAGGTCCAGTCAGGAAAAACGTCAGAGGAAAGCAAGCATGGTATTACATCAGTCTTTTTAGTAAAGAATCCTGGCTGAAGTATTTGGGAAATATTTCTAATTGTTCTTCTGTTCTCTTTTCTCTATCTACAGGTAAAAGAACCTATCCTTCAGTATGTTAGACGCCAAAAATCTCAAGTTGCTTGATGGTTCCTTAACTTGAGTGGTGAAAAATCTAGCAAGTTTCCTTACTCTAGTAGTAGTACTTAAGTAACAACATAGATACTATAAAAAGGAGATATTTTATATTTTCTTGATGGTGCCACATGCTCTGGCTTCTTCATTACTTTTCTTTTTTAATGTACTGACTAATTTGTAATAGATGTGACCAAGATTCAAATGCTCCCTGTTGATCTAAATATATACTAGCTTCTTGGTACATTGATTTGAAATTAATTTTGCCTGTTGTAAGATTAAACGAAAATGTTCCCTATCATACATTTATTTTTCACATTAACATAGCAGTGGCTTAAGCTAAAATGAGACCAATTTTTCGGAGTATACTTTTGTCTAATTGGTATGAACAATTGAAAAAGGAAGCAGGTATAGGGAGAGAATAATTAAGTATTAGTATGACGCACCTGTAAGATGTCTTAATTGTTTAGGACCCGTTTGGTAGGAGGTATTAATCAAAATAATTCATGGATTAAAATTTAGTCCAACAAAAACATTGTTTGGTTACTTTATTTAATCTAATCCATGAATTAGTTATACCTCATACAAGGTCTTATTTTATCCTTAGAAAAGGGAGGGATAACTAATCCAAGGTTTAACAATCCTTGGAATAAGACCCCTAAATGACTAAACTATCCCCACATCTTTTTTCCTTTTTGTTTTTTGTTTTTGTAATTTAATGTTCTTTTTTTATTATTTATATGAGAATATTTATAAATATTCTTTTAAATTCACCAAATTCGTTCCATGTGATTTGATGATTTCACAAACTAATATTTTTTTCTTCATGTTTGATTTGTTATATTGGGCTATTTTTTTCGTTTTTTTTAAATGTAGTTCGTCAATTGACCACTTGAACTATTTATTTTTTTTAAAAAAAAATTAGCTTCGTGTATTTGAACAATTTAAGTAGCCTTAAATCTATGTTAAGTTTGAGGTATATTTGACCAAAAAAAAAATTAGAAATATACCGTGCTATCAATGATGTCTATAGTGGCATATCACACCTCAAAAATAATAATAATTTTTTTTTTATATTTTAGTATTTAACTTAACTAGTTAAATGAAATATAAAATCTCATAATAACTCAAGGGTATAATAGGAAATAAATTTTTTCTAGAGTTTTAAACCAAACATAAGATTAGGTGGAAACAATGAACCAAACACTTGATAAAAACTAATTCCTACATTACTAAACCCTGCATTACTAATCCCTACATTATTAATCCATGCGTTAGTAATCCCTGCCTTATGCATCTTTGTTCCAAACGACCTTAGGGGTCGTTTGGTAGAGTGTATTAGGAAAAATAACGCATGCATTAGCATTGTGTATTACTAGTACCTTGTTTGGTACTCTTTTCCAACCTATGTATAACTAAGCATTAGTTATACACTCTATTGTGTATTAAGGTGTGTATTGCTAATACCATGGATTTCTAGGTATTAGCAATGCAATGGTTTTAATGCATGCATTAGATTAACTAATG
>JAJOOE010005322.1:0-47633 GCA_036250405.1 Solanum raphanifolium | reverse complement strand
CATGAATTTGGGATGAAATAAGAATATATATTGGTGTTTAATTGTATGAGAAGTTAAAATCTAATATAATATAATATAATATAATATAATATAATATAGAATAAAAGAATAAAAAATTAAATTAAATTAAAAAAGGTTAAATAATAAATTTTTTCTTTCATACCAACTTTTTTGTCAACCTTACAAATTTATTTGAATACTTTTATGAAAAAAATTACTTAAAATTTTTCAAATAATTTACTTAGAAATTTTAAAAATTACTAGGTAATAATTGCACAAAGAGGTTTCTTTCATTGAATTTTGTTTGGTAAAAATATATAAAGGACTTAGATTTTTTTAAAAAGTAATCTTCATAAATTCTCATGTAATTTATATATTTATTTTGTAGAGACATAAGTTTGATGAATTAAATAGGTCTATTATTTTTTTAAATGATGATTTAATGACATGAAATATCAACTAGAATAGAAGAAGACTTTTGAGGCATTTAGTATATCTTTTGGATAAAAAATATAATATTATTCACTTTCTATTTTTTCAAAACATAAAATAAAATGGTACGCATGAATTTCAAAATACACAATTAATATTATTGTAACCGTTAATTGAGTTGTAATATTATTGATTCATTCTACAATTTATGATTAATTGATGTAAGTTAGAATTCATGAGTGATTTGTATATCAATATTTTTTTTTTGAATGTATGTGTTTATAAATATTCAAAAATGATGATATTATAGTACGTTTTAAAAACCTATTCTTCATAACATAAAAAAAAGTTTAATTATGATAAAAGATTCTTAAGTATGAAAATTTATTCTTAATAAACTAATATTCTCTTTTTTTAAAAAAATAATACGATCATTATTTTAGTTAAATGAGTTTGATGAATTAAATTAGTATATTATTTTAAAAAAAATCTTAATGACATGCCATGCCAATTAGGAGTGAGTGAGGCTTTTGAAGTGTCAAATATATTTGGAGGAAAGTAGTGATAGTTGAGTGATATTTTGGTCCTAAATGAAACATAAATGATATTTCAAGGCAATTCCCTCAACTTGGGTGACCATTTAGGGAATTGACTCTAATTTAAGAGACCCATAAGATATCAAATGAAAGGTCTTGGAATCCTCTTTCCAACGCCACCAAGTTTGCTAATTTTTGAGCTCGTATAAGGGAGATATGCCCGTTTGAAGTCGGCCTATCCAATTAAGGAAAGTTACCCAAAAATATGAGGGGTATTTTTGGTCTTTTCCTTATCCAATCAGCTTAAAACGAATTTTAGTAATATTATGGGAAAAAATCTAATTTGGGTCAGTTTTCATAAATCAAAATATTGTTAGGGTTTGAGAAGAGAGTTCATTCAAGGCATTCCTAAGTTCTTTTAAGTGTTGAGTCAACTTCAAAGAACCATAACTTTTAGCGCAAGATGAGTTAAGAGATTCATAAGATATCAAAAGAAAGATCTATGAGTCCTCTTTCAAATGCCACTAAGTTTGATAATTTTTTAGCTCGCATGAGGAAGATATGCCCATTTGAAGTCGGCTGTCCAATTAAGGAAAGTTACCCGAATATATGAGGGGTAACCCGAATATATGAGGGGTATTTTGATCCCTTCCTTACCCAATCGGATTTAAATATTTTTAGTAAGGTTTCAGGAGTCTAAATTGATTAGAATCAGTTTTAGTTATTCCTAAAATACCCTTAGGGTTTTTAGAGGAGTTCAAGAAGAGGAAAAGAGGAGAAAAGGAAGAGTGTTCAAGATTTTTGCGATTCTTCGAGGGATTTCTCCAAGAATTTTATTCTAAGAGGTATGTAAGCTTCCATAGTATTGGGTTTGTTCGCCCACACGCCAATCATGAGTTTATTTTTTACGAATTTCATCCATGAGATTGAGTATATTGATAATCTTGTTAAGTTCTTGAAGTTTTGTGCTTCGTTTTTGATAATGAAGTCCTTGTTGAATTCTTGAGGTGAGAGTTGCGAATGAGTGTTGTTATTGGTGAGTTTTTGGTGTAGAATTCTCTGTAATTACGTTGGGTTTAAGGATCCAAAAGAGTTTAGAGGAGATCATTCGAAATTAGATGAGGTAGGGCTGAAAAATATTGAAGAAAAGTTCATCGGATTCGTCTGGAACGTGGTTGGGGTGGCGCGCCCTTGTTGCGCCTGCAGTGCACCCCAGACCAGCCTAAGTCAACTGAGGGCTGGCGCGGTGCGCCACTGCTGCGCCAGGGATATCAGGTCCCTTCCGCCTCCGTTCTTTGTCCCTTATTCAATCTTTCAAAACATGTATTCACTCTTAGTGATTTTTACTATCCAACCTACATCCAATCATCAAGAAATCCTATATATCAAGATATGGTCCTTGAATTCATAATTCAAATTCAAGGAAGAGTTAAGAGTAGAGTTCAAGAAAGTTTTTGAGTGAAATTGTGAATCCTTCGAGATCAACTATCGATTTGAGTTATTTAAAAGGGTTCCTTTGAATCCTATTGATTCTAAACAAACTAAACTACTTCTAAATACCTAGAAATCATTCATAACATGAATCATAACCTTTAATTCATAATTCAACTTCAAGGTAGATATAACACCCCTGATTCAAAACGAGGCAAAACAACCATTTCAACAAAATTGCATGTTCTATCTACGAGAGGCCACCCACGACCCGTGGACTAAGCCATGGACCGTAGGGAAGGTGCGTGGTTGGTCACCCCAAGTCAATGCTCAGACCTCAGGACCACGGCCTGACCAACGGACCGTTGGTCAGACCACGGTCCGTGGTCTAAAGTCCGTAGGTCCAAGGTCCAGAAACCAAGTTTTGACCATCGAACGATGGCCGTGCAGGATGGTCCATTGTCCTGGCCATGGTCCGTCGGTCATGCCTGGCGGTTATTTAGGGGCATATGGGTCTTTTTTGATTTTGATTGAATCAAAGTGGTGTCGTTTTGCCCAAGTATAAAACACCTATATAAGTATTTTTAACCCCTAAAATTCAACCATTCAAGTCATTTTCTCAAATCCCAAAAACTCTTCTCTCAAATATTCTCTCTCTAGAAGGTGGAAGAAGAAGGAAGAGTTGAAGCTAGGTCAAGTTCAAGTCTCCAATCTTCAAGCTTCTTGTGGGCTTTATAATCAAGGTATGATGACCTTTTCATCCATTGAATCCTTTCTTCCATGGAGTCCCCTAGAATTCCCCAATTCTAGTTATGGTTCTTCCAATGTTGTGGGTTATTATGAGTGTTGATCCAATTGAGTGCATTATGATTGTTTATGATTGAATAGATTGAATTATATGTTTTAGGATGAAATTACATGTGACCATGCCTATTCCATGATTCTAACCTAGAATTGATATAATTGGGTTGATGCCATGAAAGGAAACTTTATGGGATTAGGAATCCCATACTCCTTAGGATTGAACAAGAGGTGATTCTCCATGTTTCTATTATGATGAATGGACATAGAGGCGAGTACCCATGATCCTTTTGAAATGTTGTGGAGGCGAGCACCCATCTCATATGATGTGATTGTGGAGGTGAGTACCTATGATCTAAAGGTAAGTAAGGCAAGAGGTGAATACCCATTAGCCTTTGCAAGGTAGGAAAGGAGGCGAACCACCATATCTTTAAAAGTAAGTATGAATAATGTGGACTATCTTATGAAGAATGAATAGCTTGGATTGTTGATTGAGATGCCTTTCATGAAGTATGCATGACTAGAGGTGAACGACCGAAGTCTTGATTAAGGATAAGTAGAGGTTGCTTGAGAAGTATTCCTCCTTTATTATGATGATGATTTTTGTGCATTGATTATGCTTATGGTTTACATTGATTAACCAATTATGTTGTTTATGCTAGCCATCATATTTAGTACATGTTTGTACTAACACATAGTCTTGCCTACATTTCTTATTAAATGTAGGGTCCGACGATATTGATTCTCACCCTTGTGGCTAGGATCATAGTAGATCAAGGATTGAAGATTTGGTGAGTCCTCATAGCATTCGAGGATTTGACCACCACTTTCTTTTTTGTCTTTCATTTCATGGTTAGACTATTGTATAGGCTGTGTCCCAAGATTTATTCATGTTGGTTAGATGGTTTGAGACAATTGTATTAGACTTCCGCTCGTTTTATAAAGACTTTGATTGTTTTGAAATCTTTTAAATTTCCGCACGATTTTTTATTACTTTGTGTTATGATACGCTAAGTGGCTTGTATGAGGCCTCTCGGGATCTTGTATTCCTTGTTACATCTAGGGGGTACCCCTGGGTCGTGACAAACTTAGTAATCAGAGCATAAGGTTTATAATGGTTCTAGGATGTCTCAAACCACGTCAAGTAGAGTCTTGTTCATAAGTGTGAAGCGCACCACATTTATGAATGAGAGCCTACTAGATGTTTAGGAAACTTCACTTCTTAATTTGTCTAAGTCGTGCCATAAAGTTTAGCTCTATAAGGTCATTCTCCTAATCCTTGCCCAATGGTTTTTAGGATATAACTACTAGAAGGGCTAATGCTAGAAGGATTGAGGGAGACAATGCGGGCCAAAAAGTTCCTCCCCAAGCTCCTCCTCAAACTCCAATTGATCCTTTGGTTGAAAATGTATCAAATGCGGAGTTTCAGTCGTCTTTCCAAGTGTTGGCTCAAGCCGTGATGGCCCAATCCAATAGAGAGGTGATAGCCCTCGTGAACTCAAATAGGGGTACGACGGCGACAAAAGTGAGGGAATTTACAAGGATGAACCCTCCAAAATTTTATGGCTCCAAAGTTGAGGAAGATCCTTAAGAGTTTATTGATGAGGTCTATAAGATACTTGCTATTATGGGAGTGACTCCTGTAGAGAAGTTGGAATCGGCCGATTATCAACTCAAAGGGGTTTCTCAGATTTGGTTCAACTAATGGAAAGAGGCAAGGCCGAAAGAAGCGGGTTCCATAGAGTGGGAAAGGTTTAAAAGTGCTTTTCTTGATAGATTCTTCCCTCTTGAGATGAGAGAGGCCAAGGTGCTTGAGTTCATTAACCTTCGGCAATGAAATGTAAGTGTGAGGGAATATGCTTTGAGGTTCACTCAATTATCCAAACATGCTCCTTTTATCGTGGCGGACCGTAGGGCTAAAATGAGTAAGTTTGTGTCGGGTGTGTCCGACATGGTAGTCAAAGAATGCCGCACCGCTATGCTTGTCCATGACATGGACATATCTCGTCTTATGGTGCATGCCTAACAGATTGAAAAGGAAAAGCTTAAGGAAAGATCTAGGGAAGCAATGAGGGTAAGAACGGATGATGGTAACTTTTCATATTCTAGGTTCGCTGGATGGGGTCGTTCAAGGTTTCGGGAAAATTTCTCCGGGCAAGGTTCTTCTAATTCTCCTCTAAGGTCTAACAATGAAAGGGTGTCTAACCCTAAACCTCAAGGAGATGGCAGTAGGTCTTTGATGCCTACTTGTGCTAAATGTGGGAGAAATCATGAGGGTAAGTGTTTAGGAGGTTCCAATGCTTGATATGGGTGTGGTAAGATGGATCACAAGATAAGGAATTGTCTGTCGGTTGTTATGAATAAGGTAGATACTCGTTGTAGGGCTCAACCCTACCCTTCATCTGGTCCAAGTGGTTCGGGTACAAGTGCTCCTAAGCAGAACCGATTCTATGCCCTCCAGACTAGAGGTGATCAAGAGAGTTCCCCTAGCGACTGGTATGTTAAAAGTTTTCCAAATATATGTATATGTTTTACTTGATGCCGGTGCTACTTTGTCCTTTATGACTCCATATATGGTCATGAGGTTTGATGTACTCCCCGATGTGTTATTAGAACTTTTTTCTGTCTCTACCAATGTTGGTGATTCTGTGGTGGCTAAGAGGGTCTATAGAATATGTCCTATATTCTTATCCCATAGGGTTACCCTTGTTGACTTGGTAGAGCTTGATATGTTAGACTTTGATGTCATCCTTGGTATGGATTGGTTGCATTCATGTTATGCTTCTATTGATTGTAGAACTCGGGTAGTCAAATTTCAGTTTCCAAATGAACCTTTCCTAGAGTGGAAGGGGGGAAATTCTATGCCTAAGGGTTAGTTTGTCTCTTGTCTTAAAGCTAGAAAGATTATTTCTAAGGGTTGAATTTACCATCTAGTAAGGGTGAGGAATGTAAATTCTGAAACCCATTCTCTTGAGTTGGTCCCCGTCGTAAATGAGTTTCTGGAAGTGTTCCCAGATGACTTACCCTGTATTCCTCCCGAGCGGGAAATAGACTTCGGTATTGACCTTGTCCAGATACATAACGTATCTTTATTCACCGTATGGCTCCGAAAAAACTTAAAATGTTGAAAGAACAGTTGAAGGATCTGTTAGATAAAGGTTTCATTAGATCGAGTATCTCTCCATGGGGTGCTCCAGTATTATTTATTAAGAAGAAATATGGTTCACTCCGAATGTGTATTGATTATCGACAGTTGAATAAGGTGACCAATAAGAACAAGTATCTTCTTCCAATGATATATGATTTGTTTGATCAACTCCAAGGTGCAAGTTACTTCTCTAAGATTGACCTCCGGTTGGGTTATCACCAATTGAGGGTGAAAGAAGAAGATATTCCAAAATGGATTATAGAACCCGATATAGTCATTATGAGTTCTTGGTGATGTCCTTTGGTTTGACTAACGCTCCAGCTGCGTTTATGGACTTGCTGAATAGAGTGTTTAGACATTATCTTGACATGTTTGTGATTGTGTTTATCGATGATACTTTGATCTATTCAAGAAGTGAGAATGAGCATAATGATCATTTGAGGATCATATTGCAAATCCTCAAGGACCAACAACTTTTTGCAAAGTTTAGAAAATGTGAATTTTTATTAAGGTCCATAGCTTTCCTTGGTCATATTGTGTCAAGAAAGGGTATTGAGGTAGATCCTAAGAAGACGAATGTGGTCAAGAGTTGTCCTAGACGTCTAACTCCTTCGGATATTAGAAGATTTTTGGGTTTGAGTGGTTATTATAGAAGGTTTGTTGAAGGTTTCTCTTCAATTGCCTCTTTTTTGACGGCCTTGACTCAAAAGAAGGCTAAGTTTGTATGGTCCGAATTATGTGAGAAATTTTTTCAAGAGCTGAAAGATAGACTTACTTCCGCTCCGGTTTTGACTTTACCGAAAGGTACGAATGGCTTTGTTGTTTATTGTGATGCCTTTAGAATTGGGTTGGGATGTGTGCTTATGTAAAATGGTTAGGTTATTGCCTATGCTTCAAGGTAACTAAAGATCCATGAGAAGAATTATCCGACCCATGATCTTGAGTTAGCGGCGATGGTTTTTGCCTTGAAAATATTGAGGCACTATTTGTATGGTGTCCACGTAGATGTGTTCATTGATCACAAAAGCTTGCAATATGTGCTTAATTATAAAGATCTGAATCTTCGCCAGAGAAAGTGACTTGAGTTATTGAAGGATTATGATATAAGTGTTCTCTATCACCTCGAAAAGGCATATGTAGTGACATATGCTCTTATTAGGTTGTCTATGGGTTGTGTTGCTCACATCGATAACGATAAGAAATAATTGGTACGAGATGTACATAGATTGGCCCATTTGGGTGTTCGATTAGTGGATTCAACCAAGGGTGGTGTTATGGTTCGTAATGGTTTCGAATCATCTTTCGTGAGTGATGTGAAAGCTAAGCAATGTATTGATCAGACTTTGGTAGAATTGAAGGACGCGGTGCTCAAAAAAGTCCATTGAGTCTTTCTCCCAAGGGAGAGAAGGTGTACTTAGATACCAAGGTCGATTATGTGTTCCAAATGTTGATGACTTAAGGGAACAAATCTTGACAGAAGCCCATCGTTCTCGGTATTCCATTCACCCGGGAGACACCAAGATGTACAGTAATTTTTGGGAGATCTATTGGTGGAATGGGATGAAGAAGGCTATTGCGAGATTTGTGGCTAAGTATCCAAATTGCCAACAAGTGAAAGTTGTGCATCCGAAACTGGGAGGTTTATCCCAAGACATTAGTATTCCTACTTGGGAGTGGGAAGACTTGAATATGGACTTTATAGTAGGGTTGCCACGTACTCGGCGACAATATAATTCAATTTGGGTCATAGTAGACCGAATGACGAAATCGGCCCATTTCATTCCCCTCAAGGTTTCTTATACGACAGAAGACTATACTAAGTTATATTTGAGGGAAATGGTAAGATTTCATGGTGTGCCCTTGTCCATTATGTTCGATAGAGGTACCCAATTTACTTCTCACTTTTGGAAGTCATTCCAAAACTGTCTTTGAACGAAAGTGAAGTTTAGCATGACTTTTCACCCAAAATCCGATGGGCAAGCAGAGGTAACGATCCAAACTTTAGAGGATATGTTGAGAGAATGTGTCATCGATTTCAAGGGAGGTTTGGGATGATCACTTGCCATTAATAGAGTTCACTTATAATAATAGCTACCATTCTAGTATCGGTATGGCCCCCTTTTAAGCTCTATATGATAGGAGGTGTAGATCTCCTATAGAGTCGTTTGAAGTGGGTAAAGTTGCCTTGATCGGACCCGAGTTAGTTCATGAGGCTATGGAGAAGGTCCGACTTATTAGAGAGAGGTTGAGAACAGCCCAAAGCCGATGAAAGTCCTATGCCGATGTGAGAAGAAAGGGATATAGAGTTTGAAGTTAACGACTTGGTTACTTGAAAATCTCGCCCATGAAGGGTATGACGAGGTTTGGCAAGAAGGGGAAGCTTAGTCCCCTCTATGTAGGCCCATATATGATTTTGAGGCGTGTGTGTAAGGTTGCTTATGAGTTAGATTTGCCAAATGAGTTAGCAACCGTGCATCCCATTTTCCATGTCTCTATGCTTAAGAAGTGTGTTGGAGATCTGACATCCATAGTTTCCTTAGAAGGGTTGGGAGTTGATGAGAACCTTTCATATGAGGACGTTTCGGTAGAGATTTTTGACAGGCAAGTTAAAAAATTAAGAAACAAGGAAATAACTTTTGTGAAGGTTTTGTAGAGGAATCAACTAGTTGAGGGTTCTACTTGGGAGGCCGAGGCGATATGAAATCCCGATATCCTCATCTTTTTCCTTCTACTCCTACTCTAGCTTGAGGTAATGAATTTCCTCTTGGCTTGTTCTATGATTAGAAGTAATGTGTGTTTTATGTGTTTCCATGATTTCCTTGATATGCATGTTCATGAAAAAGCTTAAGTTTTGAAAGAAATGACTTATGTGATTTATTTTACTCATGATTGTTGTGCATTGAGTATGAGTTGCCTATAGACTTCATGAGATGAATTGTTGAACAATGCCTTGACTTGGAGTGGAGATTTCCTCCTTGAATGTGTGCTTTGAGTATAGATTGCATATAGGCTCTATCAGATTGTGTTGAGCATGCCTTTTAGTTTGGAGATGATAGCTCCTCCTTGAATGTAAGAAATCTGAAAATTTCATGCATATTGGGTTGTTAGATGCAGTTCCTACTCCCCTATGATGCATTGAATATGTTTGGCTCGGAGTTGATGTTTCCTCCTAGATTTTGTGCATTTTGATGAGTTGCATGCATAATGGGTTGCTAGTCTTGAGTCGTTTCATTTAAATAAGTGCCAGAATCTCATTCGAGGACGAATGATCCCTAGTGGGAGATAAAGTAACACCCTAGATTCGAAACGAGGCAAAACAACCATTTCAGCAAAATTGCAGGTGCCATCCCCGAGAGGCCACCCACAGCCCGTGGACTGAGCCACAAACCATAGGGAGGGTCTGTGGTTGGTCACCACAAGCCAATGCTCAGACCTCAGGACCACGGCCTGACCAACAGACCGTCGATCAGACCACGGTCCGTGGTCCAAGGTCTGTAGGTCAAAGGTCTAGAAACTAGTCTCCGATTATCGAACGAAGGCCGTGTAGGATAGTACGTCGTCCTGGCCACGGTCCGTCGGTCGGGGGTCCGTCGGTTGTGCCTGGCAATTATTTTAGGGGCATATGGGTCTTTTCCTATTTTTATTAAATCAAAGTGGTGTTGTTTTGCCTAAGTCTAGAACACATATATAGTTATTTTTAACCCCTAAAATTCACCCATTCAATTCATTCTCTCAAATTCCAAAAGAAATGCCAAAACTCTTCTCTAAAATATTCTCTCTCTAGAAGGTGGAAGCAGAAGGAAGAGTTGAAGCTAGGTCAAGTTCAAGTCTCCAATCTTCAAGCTTCTTGTGGGCTTTGTAATCAAGGTATGATGGCTTTTTCATCCATGGAATCCTTCCTTCCATGGAGTCCCCTAGAATTCTCCAATTCTAGTTAGGGCACTTCCAATGTTGTGGGTTATGATGAGTGTTGATCCAATTGAGTGGATTATGATTGCTTATGATTGAATTGATAGAATTACATGTTTTAAGGATGAAATTACATGTACCCATGCCTATTCCATGGTTCTAACCTAAAATTGATATAATTGGGTTGATGCCATGAAGGGAAACTTTATGGGTTTAGGCTTATCCTTATGGGATTGATGTTGTATGATGTAAATTTCTTGAGAATAAAGAATAAATGATGATCATGAGATGTAGTACTTTGAGAGTAAAGCGTATGATGTGAATTGTTGGTAATTGATGTTATTGTTGTGGAAGCGATACTTCCTACATGAATTGCTTAGGTATGAATGTGAAAGGCTTTCTCACATGAATGATTCTAGGTTGAAAGGATTGCTCACCTAAAATGATTCTAGACTAAAAGACTATGTAATTGGTGAGGCTAGAGGTGACTACCCTCAACCTCCATATGAGAAGGATATGAGGTGATTTCCTATACTTCTTAGGATTGAACAAGAGGTGATTCCCCACATTCCTATTATGACGAATGGACATGGAGGCGAGTACCCATGATTCTTTTGTAATAATGTGGATGTGAGTATCCGTGTCATATGATGCAATTGTTGAGGTGAGTACCCATGATCTTAAGGTAAGTAAGGCAAGATGTGAATACCCATTAGTCTTTGCAAGCTAGGCAAAAAGGCGAACCCCTATGTCTTTAAAAGTAAGTATGAATAATGTGGACTATGTTATGAAGAATGAATAGCTTTGATTGTTGCTTGAGATGCTATCCATGAAGTAAGCATGACTAAAGGTGAACGACCCAAGTCTTGATTAAGGATAAGTAGAGGTTGCTTGAGAAGTATTCCTCCTTTATTATGATGATGATTTTTGTGCATTGATTATGCTTATGGTTTACATTGATTAACCAATTATGTTGTTTATGCTAGCCATCATATTTAGTACATGCATGTACTAACACATAGTCTTGCCTACATTTCTTATCAAATGTAGGGTCCGACGATATTGATTCTCACACTTGTGGCTAGGATCATAGTAGATCAAGGATTGAAGATTTGGTGAATCCTCATTGCACTCGAGGATTTGACAACCACTTTCTTTTATGTATTTCATTTCATGTTTGGACTATTGTATGGGTTGTGTCCCATGATTTTTTCATGTTGGTTAGATGGTTTGAGACAATTGTGTTAGACTTCAGCTCGTTTTATGAAGAATTTGGTTGTTTTGAAATGTTTCAAAATTTCCGCACCAGTATGAGGCCTCTCGGGATCTTCTACACCTTGTTACATCTAGGAGGTACCCCTGGGTCGTGACAGTAGAGTTAAGAGTCAAGTATTGAGAATTCTTTTGAACATTTTGAGAAAGCCCTTTCTGTGTCTTTTTTTAAGAGTCTTCTACAATTTCTAATAACTTGTAACAAGACTCGAGTAAGTAAGTGTGAGAATGAGAAGAGTCGTATAACTGAGTTCCATATTGTTATTTAGACCCTTGAGTCAAATCGTTCATGCCCATAAATTCTGCATGAACTCCATCAGTTGAGTATCTTTGAGAGGAGTAGTGTCGTCAAGTTCTATATCTTGAGTATTAAGTTCCTAACCATTTTGGGATTATATTCCTAATCATGGGGCTATCACATGTTACCCATGTAGGTCCTTGAGTTGAGTAGTTCATTCCCATAATTCCGCATGAACCCTATGAGTCGAGCAGTCTTGAGATAAGAGGTATCATTGTTCCTTGAGTTGAGTAGTTCATGCCTATAATTCTGCATGAACCCTCCGAGTCGAGCATTCTCCTTGAGTTGTTGAGTTCCAATTATTGAGTTCTATGCATGGTTATTGAAAACCTTGAATTAGGTCGTTCACAACCATAATTCGGCATGAGCCCTATTTTAAGAAGTCTTTTTACAAATTGTTTTGAACTTGTTTTAAAGACTTGTGCACTGAGTTGAGGAAGAGTAGAGTTGAGTTCATTTTCTTTAAAATGATATATGGGAACTAAGTATTCCCAAGAGTAAATGTTTTTACATTTAAGATGAGAGGAAACTGGGATTTCCAAAAGAGTTTTGAGCAGTTTGAGTACCATCTCTTTTAAGAGAAAGATTTTTGAGTAATAATCTCAAAACACAAAAAGAGTTTTGTTTTTAAATATATGAGCTAGTTATATTTTCGGAGTAGTATTGAGCATCGATATGGGGGTGAGTTCTAACAACTCACGGCCCCTATAAACCATGTAGCCAACGTGGGTGGAAAGGTTCATACTTTTTAGATGATTCCTTAA
Organism: Solanum raphanifolium; assembly: GCA_036250405.1. Lineage (NCBI taxonomy): Eukaryota > Viridiplantae > Streptophyta > Magnoliopsida > Solanales > Solanaceae > Solanum > Solanum raphanifolium. The sequence continues at coordinate 35,042 of JAJOOE010005322.1, read as the reverse complement.
TGCTTTTAGCATAGACTAGTGGATCCACTTAGTAGTAGGTTCTATACCTTGGCAAAGTATATGTTAGTTCTAGCAGCATGGGCTAGACGTTGTATCACCACATAGCTCATAATGATGGTTGTCGGTTAGTGAATATCCCACAGAGTTACTTTGTATTTTTATGTACGAACATAGTTATTATTGTATTTTTACACAATTGGGTTATTGTTGTATTTTTGTATACAACTGAGTTATTTTCTATTGTTTTAAAAGCTCTCCAGATATTGTATCTTTTGTTGTTGCTGAGTATTTTCAGTCAGAATTGAGTACCTTCTTGTTGAGTTGATCCCTATTTATCTGAGTTGAGTTGAACTATGTTTCACTGAGTTGAGTGTCTTACTATTGAGTTGCGCTCTATTTTCTCTGAGTTGAGTTGAACTATATTTCATTGAGTTGAGTTGAGTGAGTTGAGAATAGGTAAATATGTTTCTTTTCCATTAGTTCAGGCTTATATTTATGCTTTAGAATTCCCCTTACATGCTCGTACATTCCATGTATTGAGCCATTTGGCCTATATCATTTCATGATGCATATACATGTATTTAGGATCATCAACAGGTGTTTCGTTGAGGTAATGTGATATTCCAGTCAGCTTTGGTGAGCCTTCTTATATTCCGGAGGGCTTCACCTTTATCTTACAGTTAGTAGTTTTCATATGTCATGGGTCATGTCTCGATATCCTTATGTAATAGTAGAGACTTTATATATAGACAGAGTTGAAGAGTTTTTCTATTTACTTTTATTTTGAGTATTGTACAGACTTTTAAAAAGTTGAGTATTTGAGTTTATTGAAATTAATTCAATTTTAAGCTTTTGTATGCTCGAGTTAGTCTTTCGCTTGTAGCCAGCCAGAATAAGGGTTTGCTTGGGGACCAACAATGGTTATCGAGTGCCGGCCATGTCCAGGGTATAGACTCGGGTCGTGAAAAACTTGGTATTAGAGCACAGAGTTCAAGAGTCCTAGGGTGTCTATGAAGTCGTGTCAATAGGATCTTGTTTATGGTTGTCAGGGTCCCACTTCTATAAATGAGGGACTACATACATTTAAGAAAAGTTTCCCTTCATTCATACTCTTAATTGTGCAATAGAGCTATGTCATAGAGACTTATTGTAATTCGTGTGTTCTCATATCTATTCGACTACCCCTCATACTAGCGGTGGTTGAAAATTAAAGCCAGTTCTTTATCAATGAGTTGCTCTTAGCAAAATCTTGAGGTAGTCATGAGACTTCAGAGGGGCTTGAGAGAAGCTTGTGAGTGAGTTAAGTGTTGAGTTCGAGAAAACACACTCATATTCTTGTGAATCGTGCATTTTAGCTAAAAGTGAGTTTTACTCTCTTCTCTAAGCCCTGTTTCAACTGAGATCCTTAAGAGGAAGTATGTTTAGAGCTTAGGTAGTATTTTCATCCAAAAAGGTAGCATGAGTTACAAAATTATGAGCAGTTGTAGTGAAAGTGCCCAGAGTTAGAGAAAAGCATTCAGAGGTTTAAGAATCTAAGGAAAAGAGCTAGTGATGGGGCAGATTATGTTATTGCAATCATGCACCCAGTCAGTTATAAGTGATGAGTCCCCTTTATGAGTGGAATAAGGAATAATAATGTTGTGGAGAGTTATTGATAGAAGGAAGAAGAATAGTTACTAGTCATGATGAGATAGATTATATTTTAACCAAAATAGAGTTGATGTCGATGTGCCATCATGTTAGAGGAGACTAAATACATGTGTTGAATAAGAGAACAGAGTATTCATGAAGTGATAGATCTAAGCTAGGTTATGATTTGTTTGAGATGCTCATGATGTTCAAAAGGTTATAGAACTGATTAGGTAATGCGGTATTATAAGTGGGAAAATAGTACTTAAGTTGTAAAAATGGGATGTAGACCAGCTTAGAGATGAGGGAATAGGTCCATAGCATTCAAGTGTCAGTTTTAGACCTAAGGGGGAGATGATAAGATTTGAAATCAAGTCAAGCGTTGAGAATAAGATAGTAATGAGTTGAAAAGAGTATGAGAGATATCTTTTCAAGAAGTCCTTTTAGTAGTGGGGTGATGTTAGAAGGAGAAGGTTAATGATTTTACTGTGATAATGATGGTGTGATAATTCCATATAAAGTTATAAATAAGGAGGAAGAGGAGGATGAGGTTTTACTATGAGAAATAGTTAAATGAGAGTACTTAGTTGGTCCCGAGTAGTAATGCAGGAAATTCTAGTTGGTATGGTAGGGATGATGAGAGAATGAGAACTTCTTCAGGAGTTGGTTAGTAAGAGTCCATGGAGTTGTTAGAATACTAAGCATGAATGTGGTGTTGTTAAGCATGAGTTAGTTCTTTATATGATCCCAATGTTGATTAAATGAGGTGGTAAAAAGTAAACTTTTTGGGATGAGACTCCCTATGGAGAGGTATAGAACCCGAACCTTAGGATTTAGGTTAAGCTTGAATATGGTAAGAGCGTGTTGATGCTTATCGTGACCAACGACACTATCCTACGGTATGAGTGACTACGATCGTCGATAATATAGTAACCCAACCAAGGGTTGGGGTCGTGTCCCAAATGAGTGGTTTTGAGAATCAGTAGCTAATAAGAATTTCATTTGAATTAGTCGTAGCTAAAAACATTTGCGATAAAATACATTGTAAATTAAAAGGGGTGACACAGAAGTGTCAAATATCAAAGGGGTTTTTTAACAAGTGATAAAACAACAAAACAAACAAGAAAATCAAGTGTGGGGAAGGTTCTTGGGATGTGACCGCAATACAAGTTGAGATAAATCATTGGGTACATGCTTTCAATAGGAAATTTGCAAGACAATAGTGACTAGGCTAAGCTTTACATGGAAATAAGTTCCCTCTCGGGAAACCTACCCCATTTCTAATGCGTTCCTCTCGGACACCCATTTCCCGCATGATGACCAGCCTACGCCTTAACCCACTCACTCTCTCGAGCTGAGTGTTAGGATATGGGACTAGGGCTCACCCTCTCGGGCTGAACCTCATGTCGACCCACTCCTTAGGCCATCAGTTTAGTGGTTTTGGATTCGCGACCTCCCTTTCGGGCAAGCCGGAAACACATGGGTGGCTTTGTATTTGTAACTACAAACCCTTTAGATTAAACCACAACCACTAGGTGAAATCACCATTAAAATACATCTAACCTATCAGTAAGCAAGACCCAACAAGAATATCAACCCATATTTGCTAAATCACACCCCAAGAATGGGGTTTTTTTAGCCACACATAAAGAAATAATAAATTATAACTAACATGATAAAGAAATCAACTAGGTATAAGAAATTAAACCTTGAATTAAGCTACGGAAGAAGAATAAAGAAAACCCATTTCCAACTTGGGGAAGATGAACTCCTTTCTTGAAGTCTCCACAAAACCCTCTCCAAACTTGAGAGAAAAATACAGAAAAATACTATAGACTAATAATAATTTTTTACTCTGAAATATTCCACCCTAAGACTTCAACTCTAACTAGTATTTATAGTTTTCACAGATTGTGCTGCGGAGGATCGTTCGGCGACATTACTTGAGATCGCCGATGGCGATCTCCCCTTTACTTAGCTCATCGCCTTCAGTGTCTTGCCTTCAGCATCCTCATATTTTGGATCATTGGGCGGTACAGTACTGCTTCACGGAACTAATCGGCGACTCACCGACTGCTCCTTTCCTCGCCTTTCGATCCACTTCCTTCAAGGCTTTGCGTATTGGAACAAAGGGCGGTGCATGTCAATTAGGCGACTCGCTAAGTTGGGCTCGGCGATCCGCACTTTCATTTCTTGTTTTTTTCAGCTCTTTTTGCTCCATTTTGCGCCTAAGTGTCCATGCTTCCAGTAAAACTTCAAATACCTGAAACATAATCATTTTAATCAGGTATTGAGATAAAACAAGCATTCGAGGATACTATTTCTATTAAAATAAAGCCCTAAATGAGTCCAATTTGTGGACTCATCAACACCCCCAACTCAAAATTTTGCTTGTCCTTAAGCAAACTCAAGTTTAGCAGTTCAAATATGGTGCCTCAAACAGTGCTACACAAGACTAAATCATGAATGCACACAACAAGACTCGATTTACTTATGCAAGGATCACTTGTGTACTCAAAGATTCAAATTGTGACACACCATTACCAAAGATTCTCATGCTCGCAATACTTGCTACTTGTGCACGTTCAAGCTCAACAAAAGTATCTAAATACCCTCACGTAAAGAATGATTCCATATTCACACACAAATATGATTCAATTTAAGATTAGGAATCAGATACAATGCTCACACTCAAAAAGAGGAACACAATGCATGTTTTCACCCATAGGTTTGCCCTTATTTTCCAATTGACTTTCGGTCTGGCTTACTCAAGATAAAAAAAGGTCTTTCTAAAGCTTGTAATGAGGCTGAGTGTAAAGGTATGGTCATTAAGGATCAGTGAGTCTTTCCTCATGAGATGTGGTATTCTCAAGGCATTCCCTTCTTTTCCTTTATCAATTCTTTTTCTAGCTAAGTTATCCTTTTATTCATTTCCCATGAATTGCTTGGAATCCCAATATCCTTTGTGCTTTATTCCACCAATTTCTTTTTCATTCATTTTTTTTAATTTTTTATAAGAGGGTTCCATTTTTCTGCAACATCATGGGTTAAAGGGGACTTCTTATAGCACTTTCTTGACTTCTCCTTTTCCTTTTCACCATACTCCCAATTTAGGCTTTTTGTCCTAAGTTGGCTATTCACTAAACCACAATTCAAGAGGATTATAGGTAGCGGATCAAGTAAGGTCTAGGGTTTATCAATGTTCTTCCAAAAAAAAAGGTAAGGTTCAAGGGGTGTTCAAGAGAGTTTCACATGCTCACGGGTAGGCCACAAAAAGAGGTATATGTTAAATTGGTTCACACTCTTCAAAAGTTGCCTAAGATCATCTCAATAGTACACCTTTCTAAATCAATCAGACTAACGGGGCAAATTCTAGGTTTATTCATGCATGGTTCAAAGTAAGCTAATCACACAAGGCATCGATACTTCAGTCAAACAAGACTAGACACGTTCGCTAGTGTGCAACGGTCCTCACAAGAAAATCAATTCGATAAATAGCTAGTCACAATGAGATGCAAAGAGTGCACATATTATCTATGTAACTTCATTTGGCCTCGTCATAGCCGTGCATTCATGTTTGTTCAATTGTGAGCACTATTAAAGTCATCGATATTAATAGAAACCGAGACTCAATTTTTTTGTAAAAGAACAACCACTTTCAACACAAGAAGTGGCGAAATTTTTTCGGAAGGATCAAAATTATTTTCAATTAGAACAACAGGAGCCATGAGCTCAAACATCCACAGAAACGTAGTATTTAAAACCCAAATTAAAGCAGACATCCCAAATATATACAGAACAAAACATGAATGTCAACACATAAGGTGTGTGTGGGCTTCACCCCACCACAAATAAAAGTGTTTGTCCTCAAATGCAAGTAATAAGTATCCAAAAGTAGATGCTAGTAATTAAGAGAGAAGGGTAGACAAAGGTCCTATCTACGCATTTGCTTCATCTGTCGAAGCATTGTTGCCTGCTGCATTAGTCTAAAACTCGACAATGGCCCCCGGGTTGTCATTCTGGGTTTCATTATGTTCCTTTGTTCTAGCTTCTGCAACGACTTTAGCTTCAACCATTCTATCCACGTCATGGGCCGCCAAAAAGGAATTTTTGGCTGTGTATAATCTGTATCTCTATGAAGGCATGGTGGGATCAATGGGAATCCTCCCACTGGCACTTGCTTTCTTACTCTCCCTTCTTTCTTTGGTCAGTTCTGCTATCTTTTCGTCTCTTTTGAAATCTCTTGCTCTTACATGTCGTGGTGGCATCTCTTCCTGCAAATTTTGGTTTTCCCATTTCTGCAAAGGCTTCGAGAAAAGTTAGAAATTATTTAAATAGAGCAGGAGAATAGTAGCACTAGTTGGTGACGTGCTCACTCACTTAGGTTAGTTATTGAAATCCGCGCACAAAGGAACTAAGAGTGCAGGCAAGAAGGGTGAATTAAATGGCCTCTCGGCGCGTCGCCAAAAATATTCAGCGATAGCAGGTTTATCGCCGATTCTTACAGATTAAATAACCCAAATTTGCTGTTAATGAAAGGCGACAAGAGCAGTTAGGCGAATCTCCAAGTAATTTAGCGAGCTAGGTCTGGCTCGCCAACTGACTCAACACGCCTATGCTCTACGCGATTTCAAGCCTCAACCTCGCAACCCTGGTCAAAGAAACTCAAGTCCATATAGCACAAACTCACAATAAAACCCATAATAGGATCACACCCCTACCGTAAATTAATTCAAATTAGAGCATAGTTGATTTGGATTCTACCAATTATGCAAAGATTACTGAATGGCATTCAATGATGTATGAAATGCCATCAACGCAGAGATTCAACCAAGACTTGACAATATCAACAATATACAAATGAGTACCATTTTACTAAATTAAACGCAGGGTTTGAATCACCAACCTTTAGTGCCGAATCGGATGCTAATGAAGTGCGAGGTAGGAATGAGATCCAACTCCGCGCACAATTTGACACTTACAATACTTTAGACTTACAAGAAATATAAAACTAAAGTGCAGGTGTGGGTTTGGTAGGATGAAGAAATGAGAGAAAATGAATGAACCAAAATATTTAAAATCATCTAGTTTCTACCCATTCAGCGATGTACATTGGGTACGCTCATTCACTCGACGAAGCGCCAAGTGTATTGTCTCTTCGCCAAATATAACAAGACTCACAACTCATGTGAGGATCCCAACGGCGTTCTATATTGCAATTGCCGACATGGTTGGCGATCCGCCATTAATTTTCTATTGATTACCAAGTTTTTACAAAATCCTAACTGACATTGCCTTGAGTCACCCAACAGAAAGGATCGTGTTCGCCGATGTCATTGGCGATCCGCCAACTGGACCCGGTGTTTGCCTTCATATATTATTTCATTCGCCTCCCTTGCTCCAACATGTACAAACTACACACCATTATTTTCTCAAAGTAAAACAAAGCAATAAAGGGTTTTGGGTTACCTCCCAAACAACGCCTTAGTTAACGTCATGGCACGACTCTAGTCCACCTTCAACTCTCACTCTTGGGGTTAGCCATAGTGTCACTAGGCAAGCCCCTTTGTTGTCTTGGATTTAGGTGAGACGAGATATGACCCATTTGGGTCTTCAACTGCTTGATTGAAACTGAATAGGAGGTAACGGTCTGGCTAAGGGTGGAAACATCCTCTTTCAGGCCTTTCAGTATTTTGTCCGACCCTTCAACTTTGTTGAGGATGCGCGAGAGCATATCCTGAGACCTACTACCCTCTGAGTCTTTTGGATTTTGGTGCTCGTGGGGAGGCACATATTTATCTTTCTCCCCATCTTTCCAATTAGGATTTCGGTCTCTCCATTCTCTATCCTTCCATCCTTCATCTCTAACCCAACCTTGATTTCCACCCTGCCTTGGGTAATTTGATCGATAACCACCACCTTGGTTGGCTAGGAAGTTTACCTCTTCATTATACAAGGCGTCGAAACTTGCCTCTTCAGGAATTGCGCACCCGACCCCCACATCATTGATACCACGGGTACCAGTCCCCATGATATTTTTGGATAGAATATCAAGTTGTGTCATGATCTTGGCCATATTTTGATCTCTCTCATTGTCATTTACAACATGCTCCTTAGATAGCTGAAATGTGACCGGTGAGACTTGATCTTCGCAGGTGTACCACGCCCTGTTGATGGTTGTCATACCATCAAGGAGTTGAATTGCCACTGCGTATGGTTGCTGCATTAAGCCTTCGGGTGAGAGTTGGTCAGCTACACCCTTGTTTACCGAGTTTAGACTCTGGTAGAAGTATTGAAGTAGCACATTGTCAGGAAGACCATGTGTTGGGCATTGTTGCACCAGTTTTTAAATCTGAGCCAGGTTTCGTATAGAGGTTCACCATTCAGACGCTTAAAGCTTTGGTTGCTATCCTAGATAGTCATCATCTTTGAGGGAGGGAAAAATCGCACATTGAATGCATTCACCAACTCCTCCCACGAAGTGATTGAGTTACATGGAAACTCAGCTAACCACTCGCATGCCTCACCCATCAATGAGAAAGGAAATAACCTCAATTGAACTGATTCCTGAGAAATGTTTTTGAATGTGAATGGTCCACACACGTCTACAGAGTTTCGAAGATGCTCGTGTGGGTCCTCGTGAGCTAATCCGCTGAAAATCCCCTTTAGTTGCAGAAGTTGTAACATGGTGCTAGTTATGTGGAATACTGCGTTTCCTTCTGCTGGGGGCAGACGAATAGCTCCAACACCTCCCATGAGATGCAGATCATTGAGAATGGGTTCTTGGACGTCATGGAGATTTTCGATGTCATCCTGATGGCCCACCTGGCTCCTGTTACTACCATTGACACTCATGATTTCTGCAATGTTTCCACAACCAATAAAACACAACTAAAAGTTAAGTTAGTAAACTACAACTAGTAAAAATAGAAATTCTATTAAGCAAAACAAAAAATTCAAATAACACCACTCCCCGGCAGCGGCCCCATTTTGATGCTTATCGTGACCAACGGCACTATCCTACGGTATGAGTGTCTACGATCGTCAATAATATAGTAACCCAACCAAGGGTTGGGGTCGTGTCCCAATGGAGAGGTTTTGAGAATCAATGGCTAATTAGAATTTCATTTGAATTAGTCGTAGCTAAAAACATATGCGATAAAATACATTGTAAATTAAAAGGGGTGATAAAAAAGTGTCAAATATCAAAGGAGTTTTGTAACAAGTGATAAAACAACAAAATAAACAAGAAAATCAAGTGTGGGGAAGGTTCTTGGGATATGACCGCAATACAAGTTGAGATAAATCGTTGGGTACATGCTTTCAATAGGAAATTTGCAAGACAATAGTGACTAGGCTAAGCTTTAAATGGAAATAAGTTCCTTTTCGGGAAACCTATCCCGTTTCAAATGCATTCCTCTTGGACACCCATTTGCCGCATGAAGACCAGCCTACGCCTTACCCCACTCACTCTCTCGAGCTGAGTGTTAGGATATGGGACTAGGGCTCACCCTCTCAGGCTGAATCTCATGTCAACCCACTCCTTAGGCCATCAGTTTAGTGGTTTTGGTTTCGCAACCTCCCTCTCGGGCAAGCCGAAAACACATGGGTGGCTTTGTATTTGCAACTACAAAACCTTTAGATTAAACCACAATCACTAGGTGAAATCACCATTAAAATACATCTAACCTATCAGTAAGCAAGACCCAACAAGAATATCAACCCATATTTGGTAAATCACACCCCAAAAATGGGGTTTTTTAGCCACACATCAAGAAATAAGAAATTATACCTAACATGATAAAGAAATCAACTGGGTATAAGAAATTAAACCTTGAATTAAGCTACGGAAGAAGAATAAAGAAGACCCACTTCCAACTTGGAGAAGATGAACTCCTTTCTTGAAGTCTCCACAAAACCCTCTTCAAACTTGAGAGAAAAATACTATAGACTAATAATAATTTTTTACTCTGAAATGTTCCACCCTAAGACTACAACTCTAACTAGTATTTATAGTTTTCACAGATTGTGCTGCGGAGGATCATTCGGCGACATTAGTCGAGATCACCGATGAACTCGGCGATCTGCCCTTTAATCAGCTCATCGCCTTCAGTGTCTTGCCTTCATCATCCTCGTATTCTGGATCATTAGGCGGTACAGTACTACTTCGCAGAACTAATTAGCGACTCACCGACTGCCCTTTCCTCGCCTTTCGATCCATTTCCTTCAAGGCTTCGCGTACTGGAACTAAGGGCGGTAAATGTCAATTCGGTGACTCGCCAAGTTGGACTCGACGATCTGCAGACTTTCATTTCTTGTTCTTTTCAGCCCTTTTTGCTCCGTTTTGCGCCTAAGTGTTCATGCTTCTAGTAAAACTTCAAATACCTAAAACTTAAGCATTTTAATCAGGTATTGAGATAAAACAAGCATTCGAGGACACTATTTCTATTAAAATAAAGCCCTAAATGAGTCCAATTTGTGGACTCATCACGTGTCGTTAGACTCAGGCCTTGGTAAGAGAAGTCATGTACCCTTGAGGGAACTAGGAGTTGCAGCCAATGAGGTAAGGTATAAGGGAAGAATAACGTAGTTGGGGAGTGTTGCTAAGCTTAATATTTAGCACTTGTATTACCCCAGGCATGGTATTCATGTTCTTACTTCATGCCCAGATTTCCTTTGTTTCAGATGAGGTAACTTCAGAGAGAGTGTGACTATGTTCCCAATAACATCGTTCTTGACTTAGGTGCTATAGAAGGTCCTAACTCTTGGTAGTCCAGCTTGTGTTAGTAGGCAAGTTCATGAGTCAAATACATAGTGAAAGTAACCCCGTTCCATACCCCGTCCAGCCGCCATTCGACATCGAACGATCCCAATGGGGAGCTAATGTAACACCCCAGAAATTTTTTGAGCTAAGCATCGAACCATTCTTCGTTGTGAGTAAGATTTTACCGAGGAATTTAAAATTTTCTTAAGTTTTAGGATCTCTAGATGTAGAACCTTGAGTTCCAAAAAGAACTAAAGAGAATTCCTTCAAGTCATTACTAGGTTCTTTTAAGTTTTGGGTCAACTTCAAACGACCATAACTTTTAGCACAACATGAGTTAGGAGACCCATAAGATATCAAATGAAACATCTTGGAATCCTCTTTGCAACGCCGCCGAGTTTGCTAATTTTTTAGTGCGTCTGAGGGAGATATGCCCGTTTGAAGTGGGGCTCCAACTAAGGAAAGTTACCCAAAAATATGAGGGATATTTTGGTCTTTTCCTTACCAAATCAGCTTACATAAAATTTTCGTAATATTTTGGGGAAAATCTGATTTGGGTCAGTTTTCGTAAATCCAAATATGCTTAGGGTTTTAGAAGAGATTTCATTCAAGTCATTCCTAAGTTATTTTAAGTGTTGGGTCAACTTTAAATGACTATAACTTTTAGCACAAGATGAGTTAGGAGACCCATAAGATATCAAAAGAAAGACCTCTGAGTCCTCTTTCCAATGCCACCAAGTTTGCTAATTTTTGAGCTCGTATGAGGGAGATATGCCCATTTGAAGTAGGCAGTCCAATTAAGAAATGTTACCCGAAAATATGAGGGGTATTTTGGTCCCTTCCTTACCCAATCGGATTTAAACGATTTTAGTAAGGTTTTAGGTGTCTAAACTGATTAGAATAAGTTCTAGTTATTCCTAAAATATGCTTAGTGTTTTTAGAGGAGTTCAAGAAGAGGAAAAAAGGAGAAAAGGAAGAGCGTTCAAGATTTTTGCGATTCTTCGAGGGATTTCGCCAAGGATTTTATCCTAAGAGATATGTAAGCTTCCATAGTATTGGGTTTGTTCACCCACAAGCGAATAATGAGTTTATTTTTACAAATTTCATCCATGAGATTGAGTATATTGATAATCTTGTTAAGTTCTTGAAGTTTTGTGCTTCGTTTTTTATAATGAAGTCCTTGTTGAATTCTTGAGGTAAGAGTTGTGAATGAGTGTTGTTATTGGTAAGTTTTTGGTGTAGAATTATCTGTAATTAGGTTGGGTTTAAGGATCCAAAATAGTTTAGAGGAGATCATTCGAAATTAGACGAGGTAGGGCTGAAAAATATTGAAGGTAAGTTCATTGGATTCGTCTGGAACGTGGTTGAGGCGACGCGCCCCTGTTGCGCCTGCAGTGAGCCCCAGACCAGCCTAAGTCAACTGAGGGCTGGCGCGGTGCGCCACTGTTGCGCTAGGGATATCAGGTCCCTTCCGCCTCCGTTCTTCGTTCCTTATTCGATCTTTCAATACATGTCTTCGCTCTCTTAGTGATTTTTAGTATCCAACCTACATCCAATCATCAAGAAATCCTATATAACAAGTCACAATCCTTGAATTCATAATTTAAAGTTTAGGAAGAGTTAAGAGTAGAGTTCAAGAAAGTCTTTGAGTTAAATTGTGAATCTTTCGAGATCAACTATCGATTCGAGTTCTTTAAAAGGGTTCCTTCAATCCCTATTAATTCTAAACACTCTAAACTACTTCTAAACACCTAGAAATCATTCATTACATGAATCATAACCTTGAATTCATAATTCGTAATTCAAATTCAAGGTAGAGTTAAGAGACAAATCTTGAGAGTTCTTACGAACATTTTGAGAAAGTCCCTTTTGAGTATTTTTTTGAGGAGTCTTCTACAATTTCTAATAACTTGTATCAAGACTTGAGTAAGTAAGTATGAGAATGAGAAGAGTCGTATACATGAGTTCCATATTATTATTTAGACCCTTGAGTCGAGTCGGTCATGCCCATACATTTCGCATGAACTCCACCAATTGAGTATCTTTGAGAGGAGTAGTATCTTCAAGTTCTAAGGCTTGAGTATTGAGTTCCTAATAATTTTGGGATTATATTCCTAATCATGAGGCAACTACATGTTACCCATGAAGGTCCTTGAATTGAGTAGTTCGTGCCCATAATTACGCATGAATCCTATGAGTCGAGTAGTCTTGAGATGACGGGTATCATGGAGTCCTTGAGTTGAGTAGTTCATGCCTATAATTCCCGCATGAACCCTCCGAGTCGAGCATTCTTGAGATGAGTAGTATCATTGACTCCTTGAGTTCTGGAGTTGTTAAGTTCCAAGTACTAAGTTCTATGCATGGTTATTGAAAACCTTGAGTTGAGTCATTCACGTCCATAATTCAGCATGAACCCTATTTTAAGAAGTCTTTTTATAAATCATTTTAAAACTTGTTTTAATGACTTGAGTACTGAGTTGAGGAAGAGTAGAGCTGAATTCATTTTCTTTAAAATGATATATGTGAACTAAGTATTCCCAAGAGTAAATGTTTTTACATTTAAGATGAGACGGAACTGAGATTTTCAAAAGAGTTTTGAGCAGTTTGAGTACCATCTCTTTTAGGAGAAAGATTTTTGAGTAATAATCTAAAAAAACAGAAAGAGTTATGTTTTTAAACATATGAGCTAGTTATATTTTAGGAGTAATATTGAGCACCGATATAGGGAGAGTTCTAACAACTCACAACCCCCATAAACCATGTAGCCAACGTGGGTAGAAAGGGTCATACTTTTTAAATGATTCCTTAGTGCCTTTAGCATACACTAGTGGATCCACTTAGTAGTAGTTTTTATACCCTGGCAAATTATATGATAGTTATGGTAGCGTGGGCTAAACGTTGTATCATCACATAGCTCATAGTGACGGTTGTCGGTTAGAGAATCTCCCACAGAGTTACTTTGTATTTTTATATACGAACATTGTTATTAGTGTATTTTCATACAATTGAGTTATTATTGTATTTTTGCACACAACTGAGCTTTTGTCTATTGTTTTAAAAGTTTTCCATATATTGCATCTTTTATTGTTGCTGAGTATCTTGAGTTTGAGTTGAGTATCTTAAGTCAGAATTGAGTATTTTATTGTTGAGTTGAGCCCTATTTCTCTGAGTTGAGTTTAACTATGTTTCACTTAGTTAAGTATCTTACTATTGAGTTGAGCCCTATTTTCTCTAAGTTGAGTTGAACTATGTTTCATTGAGTTGAGTTGAGAAGAGGTAAGTATGTTTCTTTTCCATCGGTTCAAGCTTATGTTTATGCTTTAGAATTCCTCTTACATGCTCGTACATTCCATGTACTGAACCATTTGGCCTACATCGTTTCATGATGCAGATACATATATTCAGGATAATCAACAAGCGTTTCGTTGAGGTCATGTGATATTCCAGTCAGCTTTGGTGAGCCTTCTTATATTCCGCAGGCCTTCACCTTTATCTTATCGTTAGTAGTTTAGAGATGTCGTGGGTCTTGTCCCGATATCCTTATGTAATAATAGAAACTTCATAGATAGACAGAGTTGAAGAGTTTCTGTATTTACTTTTATTTGAGTATTATACAGACTTTTAAAAAGGTTGCACATTTGAGTTAATTGAAATTAATTCAGTTTTAAGCTTTTGTATGCTTGAGTTAGTCTTCCGCTTGTAGACAGCTAGGATGAGGGTTTGCATGTGGACCAGCAATGGTTCTCGAGTGCCGGCCATGTCCAGGATGTAGGCTCCGATTGTGAAAACTGACAATACCAATAAAATAAGAAAAAAGCGTAAAATTCTTAAACTCAACTTATTCATAAATTACTATGCTATGCAAATTCGAGTAAAAGACATCAAATATCACTTTCATAACACATATTTTGAAATATACAAATTAGTAAAAAAAATGAAGAATTGAGAAGCACAACTAAAAACAAAATTCAGTTTAAATCCACTGCAAAAATAGAGATCGGCGAGATGTCTATGAGAGATCTGATTTGTGCCCTTTTGAATTAAAATTTAAGGAATTAAAAAAACAAAATTTATCTACCACGAAAAAAACACACTGCAGCGAATTAATTTTGAGGTCTTGATATCGCGATTTTGTAAGATTTTGATTAGACTTTAAAAAATTTAGAGTGATTTTGGTGAATTCAAACTACAGTTATTTTAATGGAGAAAGATAACTGCTTCTTCAAAAATGTAAATCAGCTCTTAAAATTTTAAAACTTGATTTTAACGATTCGGAAGAAAAGTCATATTTAAATTTGTTTGAATTCTTTTTAGGGAAAATTGTATGAAATAGAAAACTATTAATTCAAATTAAATGTTATAGTCATAGTTTATTTTATTTGTAATTCGCAGCAAACATCTCATTTTTTTGTCATCTGGTTCGGTATACAATTAGTCATTTTCGGTATACAATTACCCATTCGATATACAAATATATAAAATGTTTGTATAAAGAGAGATAAAAGTGTATATACAAATACAAATACAAATATAAATACAAATACATATATTTTCGTCCTATACATTTATAATAATATAAACAAAGATCTTATTATACAAATTACAATGTATAAATGAATTTATACAAAACTGAATAATTTGTATAGAATTGGATGTATCTAGCGAATTATAAAAATCAAAAGCTCTATAGCAAATATAAAATTTGGTATGGAGCGCAATTATGCAAACTATAATTATAACATACAAATATAATTTTTATATTTGTTATATGTGAAAGTTGCTCTTTTTTATGCCTTTGCTTTTGGAAGTGGGAAAGGTGAGTGGGCGTAATGGGCTCTTAACCATATTAAAAATAATTATTATATTATAAAAAGATATCGTTGTTTTTCTGGAAATTAAAAGGCAAACATACAAACCATCACATTATCTTTATTTTAGTTTAATTAATATTCAAAATTTTAGCCTTTTCACTTTATATATTTTTAATATTTTAGTTTTATGGTCTTATAGTTTTATTCACATTATGATGTTGCGTATGTAAAAATTTTCTCATGATAAATTCCAATAAATTTTAAAAAAAAAAATTATTTATTTATTTTTGTTCAAATAAACTATTGAGAATTTAAGGAGAAAGAATTTCATATATTTTTTCTGGTAGAAATAATATGACATATTTAAATTTCTAAGCTAATTAAAATTTTCAGCCATTTTATTTAATGTCTTAAATGTTTTAATTTGAAGTCCACACAGTTTCGTTTTATTTTTAAATCAAACTCAAATAATTAGCTACAATCAATTTTAAATTTTATTTCCCACAATTTAAGTTTCTAAAAAATAACAACACTCCATTCAAAATGAATTGAAAATTGTGAAAAAATCTATCAAGGGCTTGTTTAGAAGGACACCCAAGTAATTGAATTTGGTGTAATTACACTGTCTATACTGTTTTGTTGGATAGATAATTACTTGGTCAGCAAGTAATTGGTGTAATTGGCATGGGTAATTACACTCTACAATTCACATAAGAGGTTGTGATTTGTTGGTAAATTACATCATGTAATTACTAGCTGATTACTTTTTATTTTATTTTTTTATTTCTATTTCTATTTTTATTTTGTTTTAATCTTTTTTTACTTATATTATTTTAACTTTTTATTTTTATTATTCTAAAAATTTGTAAAAGTTTGTTTTTTATTTTATATTATTATATTTCATTTTCTTCTTGTTCTCAACCTTGCTTTACGTGATTCTATGCAATTTTTTCGTATTATCTATTTCTTTATTCAATGCTTATTTTCTAATTAGCATAATTTTATTAATTTTCTATTTTTTAAATTAAAATAGAATTTATTGTTAAGTAAGGTTATAGACTTACCTTTTCTTTATTAAGAAAACAAATAAAAATATATCATATTTATGCATGCTATGTTGAAATTTATTATAAGAGTATTATGTTAAATTTTTTGTTTTGAATTTATAATTTATTTTATATTTTAAGTTTCATTTGTTTTAGTAATATTGAATTCACATTGCACGTCATTTTTTAATTAGACTTGATAGATTATATTTTTGTCAAACATTTAATAATTTATGACATTTTATTTCTATATTAATCTTTTTATCAAACATGCATTTCACGATGTTAGTAGAAACTTCATACTTTTAATTTTAACGGTCAATTCAATTGAAATATATAATTAGAAAAATATATATCAAATATTTTTTCATAATATTAGTTAAAGAAATTATGTTTATTAATTAATATCTTTTCAAAAAAGAATATATATCTTAAATATTTAATTTAACGTCATTTATAAAGTTTCTTATTTGTCTAGTATAAATTTTAAATAATTAATTTTTATATTTAAAATTTAATATAATTTTATGATTGCAAATGTGCATCCAAACAGAACATGTGTAATTACATTGTGACATCCAAACACGACATGTGTAATTACAGTGTAACTACACTGTGGCAACCAAACAGGTCAGTGTAATTACTAGACAATGTAATTACTAGGCTGGTAATTACTACCCTAGTAATTACACCAATTCCAATTACCAGGTGCTTTTCCAAACAGACCCTAAGTGATACTACATATATAATAGGGAAAAAAGTCTGAAAAATACTTCAACTTTGGCCGAAATTGTTGTTAATACAAAATTTTATGGATGACCTTTTACCCCCTGCACTATTTAATAGTGTATTTTAAAGATATATATGTGCCCACGTGGACATCATAAATATTGCATCATTATAAATAGTAACGTGTCCACGTGGGCACATATATACCCTTAAAATACACTATTAAATAGTACCGGGGGTAAAAGATCCTCCATAAAGTTTGGTATCGTAACAACAATTTCGGTCAAAGGTGGAGTATTTTTCAGACCTTTTTTCCTATATAATATGTACGTTGCAAAACTCTTTCCTTCAAACAAAGCAAAGAGTATGCAAATATTATTATCGAAATATTGTTTTTAATACTAATATATGTGAGAATCGAATTTAATAATATAAGGTTGCGTGCTTTTAACCACATTAAGATAATTGCAAAATTTTCATCACTTCCCATCATCTTATTTACCATTCATTCAAAAAACAATTGTAAACAAAGTAAAAATTAAAATATTTCAATTAAAATTGTCAAATTTAATGACTACGTATATCATCTCGACGTAAATCACAAAAATAATAACTCCGTGATATATATGAAATCATTTAAAATATGAATATCAAGCTATAGATTTAAACTTTATCATGATAATTGTCCACATTCCTAAGTTTAAATAGATAGATTTTAGGTTCTTCTTCGTTCTTCAAAAAAGTTGATTATGTAAAATATTAATATTATTGAAGAATATTATTTCAATGACTCGCTAATTTTCAATTTTTTTCTGAAACATTATCTATTTAGTAGAACTATATAATAATAGTGATAAGCCAGTAACATATACATTTACAAAGTGATATGCAGTGAATACATACAACAATACAAAACAGACTTTTAAAAATAATAATTAAAAAAATAATAAAAATCAAAAACATATAATCTTATTGGTTTATTGGTATTCATTCTTTTTTGACTTGAGAAATGATATCAGTCATATAAGATACTTTATTTGAAATTCCTACTTGGAGTTTCAATGCATTCATTTTGCCAATGTCGATCTACTTGATGCCTCTTCTTAAGTGAATCAATTTTTTCCTATCCCTCATCCATTTTATTCAACAAAATATAATACTAAATAAATAATCAATTGACCAAAAAAAACAATTATAAATAATCTGTAGATATATTATTATTTTTGTTTAACAAAACTTGAAGGAGTGTAGTTTGTTTACCCATGATCTTTTAACTCTCTAATTATTATGTGAGAATATGATTTGAAATGGTTTTCGTCTCTCTTTTTTTTGTTTGTAAAGTATACTTATATTTGCTATCATAAGTAGTACCAATTTTGGCCTTTTAAAAAATGTGCATATTCTTCTGCATCAAATAAAAAAAATCAACAATAGAATTGTATTTCTAGCATATCTCCTCTACACGTAAGATTCACTAATGTTCTCAAACCATTCATAAAATTGCAAAGACAATATAAAAATCAAATTAAGAAGAAATTAAAAGGGGAAGTCTAACCTTTACGTGCTGTCTTCTCCATCAATATTGTTATCTAACACGAAATTAATATTATAACACTTCTACTTTGTTAGGCGTGTTTGTAATTTGGACAATTTAAAAGCATGATAACTTTCATAAATTTAAAATATAATGTACTATCGATAAAGAATTGTCACACACAAATCTCATTAAGAGTATTAATATGGTTAAAAGTAAAAGTCAAAATCAAACAAAGACAAGTAGTAAATTTTTTTGAAGATGATGTGATGGCTTATCTGAAATGTTTCAAAGCCACATTCAAAAGAGGAAAAAAAGATAAAGCGTAAACAAAGACAAAAAAAATATGAATTTATATATATATATATATATATATATATATAGAATACGAAAAAAACTATTTTGTGTTTCCCCAGAATTGTAAATGATATGATGACCTATTTATGTTTGTTCTACTATGTCGATATAACTCATATGTATATCGTCGTTAAATGAAACTGGAAGGGCCAAGGGTTCAAGAGTATTAGTGTTGAGGAACAAGGGCTGTCCATATGTTGCAAGGATGAAAAATGGAGGTAGGGTGTGGGGTGTAACTACTCAGGAAAGTTTTAAAGGGATTCTGGAGTGGTTAGTCGGAATGTTTCTAGATGTATTTGTGGTCGTTTCTAAGTGTTAGAATGGTTAGGCTTGATCAAGAACCTAGTAAGTAGGTCGATTGAAAAGGCGGTTGGTAGTAAGGGTATTAGTGAAACTCCGAAGCATTCAAGCGAGGGTAAATGTGGAGAAGCGAGTGGTTTATTGCATACTCTTACTAGTTGATTTTCTTATGTTATGTGGTGGGAGTCAGGTTTACCGATGATGCCTACCAGTACGTGTGGTTTGTACTGATACTACTCTTGCTATGCCTTTTGTGGCATCTGGTTTGGTATACAATTAGCCATTTTCGGTATACAATTACCCATTCGGTATACAAATGTACAAAATGTGTTTGTATTTGTATAAAGAGAGAGAAAAGTGTATATACAAATAAAAATACAAATATAAATACATATATTTTCGTCCTATACACTTATAATAATACAAATAAAGATCTTATTATACAAATTACAATGTATAAATGAATTTATACAAAACTGAATAATTTGTATAAAACTGGATGTATCTAGAGAATTATACAAATCAAAAGCTGCATAGCAAACATAAAATTTTCTATGGAGCACAATTGTACAAACTATAACTATAACATACAAATATGATTTTTATGTTTGTTATATGTGAAAGTTGCTCATCTTTTTATGCCTTTGCTTTTGGTGGGAAAGGTGAGTGGGCATGGGCTCTTAACCATATTAAAAATAATTATTATATTATAAAAATATATCGTTATTTTTCTGGAAATTAAAAGGAAAACAAACAAACCATCACATTATCTTAATTTTAATTTAATTAATATTCAAAATTTTAGCCTTTTCAATTTTTATATTTTTAATATTTTAGTTTTATGGTTTTATAGTTTTATTCACATTATGATTTTGCGTATGTAAAATTTTTCTCATGATAAATTCCAATAAAGTTTTATTTTAAAAAAATTATTTATTTATTTTTATTTAAATAAACTATTGAGAATGTAAGGAGAAAGAGTTTCATTATTTTTTCTTGTAGAAATAAATAATATGACATATTTGGATTTCTAAGCTAATTAAAGTTGTCAACCGTTTTATTTAATGACTTAGATGTTTTAATTTGACGTCCACACAGTTCGTTTTATTTTTAAATCAAATTCAAACAATTAGCTACAATCAATTTTAAATTTTATTTCCCACAATTTAAGTTTCTAAAAAATAACAACACTCCATTCAAAATGAATTGAAAATTGTGAAGAAATCTATTAAGTGATACTACATATATAATAGGGAAAAATATCTGAAAAATACTTCAACTTTGGCCGAAATTGCTGTTACGATTTAGGGTGGTTTACGTCTAAATTAGGTATTTTAGGAAGAAGGAGAAAATAAGATTTCGCGTTATGTACATTCTGTCTCGCATATACCTTTCTGGCGCCAACTCACCCCACCGTGGCGTCGCCGCCCTAGGGGCATCTGTTCTGCCCTGGCGGGACAGTGGCCCAGTAATTTCCAAATTTTTGCTTTTCCTAAATAACGACGGTTCGGGTCGTTACACTTGTTTGGCTTAGAGGCACGTTAATACGTTTCTTGAAGATAATTGGATTCTCTCCCACGAGCAAACAAAATAATAAATAACAACTCTATCTTCGGGATTTAACTATGCCACAAAACAAGTAGCATTCAAGAATGTTGCTCTTCTATTATTGAATTGGTGATTTCACCTTTTGATTAATGTCTCACAAATATTTTTCAAGGGAAAGTAGTTTTTTTTGAGTGCTTATCTTTTCAACAAATAGAAACTCAGTTTATAGGACAATTTTTTTGCAAGAAAATACTTTTAACTAAATAGTATTTATTATAGGTTCATGAATTGAAAAGAAAAAATTAACTTTCAAAAACCTATAACGTAGAGTTTTAAAATATCTTACAAAAATCTATAACGTAGAATTAAAACAAAATTGAATGTTACTACTCACATTCATGTATTTTGTTATTTCAAAACTATTAACGGATGAATTTGTTTCAAAATTAATTGAAACACTAACTCTTACAATCCCACACTTGTTTCAAGAAATTTTTATCTTCCAAAAATCCAAAAAATATTTTCAGACATTAATCTAGCAACATGCATCAATAATGGTGTCTTTTGGACTTGAACCATTAGCTAGTGAAGGATTTCTAAATCATTGACTACTTAGTGAACAAATCTTGAACTAAGTGGTTCATTGAATTAAATAGAAAAAATACTATACGCATATCACTATGTTCCGGTGAAAATTGAAATCCTTTGACACCTTACGACCATGTGTCTTGAATCCGTTTAGCCAAGTGCTTTAAGATTTCCCTGTTAAAATCTTATTGAAGCGAACTCTACTTCAAATTTAGTGCGGTGAATTCATCAAGAGTAACTTTGCATACTCCGACCAAATAGTCTATGAACTTCATTAAGAGAAATTAATCTCATCCTCCTTTAAAGCAGAGTATCGGTAAATCTATCAAGAGTATTCCAACACACTCCAATCAAAATTGATTTATAGAGTTATTAAGAGAATATAAAATCATCCTTCTCTTTAGTAGGAATATCGAAAAAAATTATCAAGAGTTTTCTTACTAACTCCAACTGAGATCGGTCTTACAAATTTATTAAGAGAAAAGAATCTCAATCATGCACATCTACTTATTTCATTTTATTTTGAAAATGGGAATTTTATTGATGTGCTTCACAATTGTAACTGTAACACCTTGCTATTTGAAAGAACTAGAATTAGAAAGAAACCATTTTTGGAAATAATAAAATTTGGAAATTTTGATAAGTTAAGCTAAGTATGAGTTTTGGGTCAAATTAAATGACCATAACTCCTAGAACAGGATGAGTTAGGTGGGCTACCAGATACTATATAAAAAGTATTTGAATCATCTTTCCAACGCCACCGAGTTTGCTTATTTTTGAGTTTGTATGAGGGAGATATGCCTGTTTGAAGTCGGGCTGTTGGAATAAGGAAAGTCACTCGAATTTTAGAAGGGTATTTTGGTCTTTTCACTACCCAATTAATTAAATTCGTTTTTAGTAATTTAATTGGGGTCTAAACTGATTTGGTTCAGTTTACGCTTCATAAAATAACGCTAGGGTTTTGAGAGAAGAGAAAAGAAGAGAAAAGAGGAGAAAAGAGGAGAAGAAGCAAGGATTCGTCGCGTTCTTGAAGTTTATCTTGTGGATTTCGCAAAGGGTTAATCCCTACAAGGTATGTGATATTACATAGCGTTGGGTTCGTTCGCCCACGCACCAATCATGTTTAATTCAACGTATTTGTGTTCTTGAAAGAAGAGTTTATGAGTTCTTGATAAAATTTTGTCAAAAGTTTCGTTTGAATCTTGATTGTTGAGTTTTGGAGGATTTCTTGAGTTAATTGCATGAGATTTAAGGTTGTTTTTAGTATATTCTTGTATACATTGGTTGTACATTTGAATCTAAGTTTTTGGGGAAGAAACCAATCGAATCTTGAGGGTTTAGAGTTAAAAAATGAACAAGAAAATTCAGGGATGTCTCGGCAGGGGTAAAGGGTGCCACGCCACTCAGAGCTCCCCAAACCAGTGTCTGAAGTTTGGGCTCTGGGGCGCCGCACCACTTAGAGCGCCCAACCCAGGTTTTGTAGTTTTAGGCCTGGCGCACGGTGCCACTCAGTACGCCAGGGTCGTCAGGTCTTCTACCCCTTCCCATTTCTTTCCGTTTGAGTTTTCTTGAACCGTACCTATGTTTTCTAGTTGATTTCTACACTCTAAGGTATGTATAAACATCGAGAGATCATCTATAACTTGAGACCATTAACCTTGAATCCATAATTCAAATTCAAGGAAAGTTAAGAGTCAAGTCTAAAGAGTTCTTAGAGTCTTTCAAAAGTCTTTTACAATCGTTTTAAACTTGTTTTAAAGACTTGAGCATTGAGTTGAGTAAGAGAAAAAGTGAAGTTAATTTCTTCAAAGAGTATATGGGAACTAAGTATTCAAAAGAGTTAAAATATTTTCACATTTAAACAAGAGAGGAAACATCGATTTCCAAGAGAGCTTTTGAGATAGTTTTTGAGAAATAATCTCAAACCATAGAAAAAGTTATGTTTTTAAACACATGAGATTGTATATTTGGAAGTAGTATTGAGCACCGATTTGGAGACATATTCTAGTTCAAATAACTCAAAGTCTCCATAAATCGTGTAGCCAACATGGGTAGAAAAAGGGTCATACTTTTTAGATGATACCTTAATGATTTTAGCATAGACTAGTGGATTAACTTAGTGAGTTAGGTTGGATACCCCCAAAAAGGTATAGGACGGCCCTGGCAGCGTGAGGCAAAACACTGTACCATAACTTAAGCTCATATAGATAGTTGTCGTTTAGAGAAACTCCCACAGAGATATTTTGTATTCTTATATACACAGAGTTATTTGTATTTTCATATACAAACTGAGTTATTGTGTGTTTTTCAATAAGCTGAGTTATTAACTTCATGTTTTAATGTTTTTTCTTTATATTGCATCTTCATTATTGATTTATATTGAAATGAGTTGAGTTGAAACCAGATATGTTCTTTAAGTTCCTTCTCAAGCTTATGCCTTGTTTTAGAATTCCCCTCACATGCTCGTACATTCAATGTACTGATGCCATTTGGCCTGAATCATTTTATGATGCAGATATAGGTAACCAGGATCAACATCCAGCGCCTCATTGATCCAGTTGAGCATTCAAAGTCATTTGGTGAGCCTCTATGCTTTCTGGAGGATCCCTTTTTTACATTATTTAAGTATTTTCAGTTGTTAGGATGATCGGTGGTCTTGTCCCGACATCCCTCTTAGTTTTAGAGGCTTCATAGACAGTTAGTTATAGTTCTTTAATCTTTTCATTTTCAATTGTTTATGTTAAGACTTGAGTTACCACTTTGGCTAAGTTGAATATTTATCTTTAAACGTTCTAAGTTATTTTGATATAGTTGAGTAGAGTTGCATTTGATTTCGCTTATAATGCTTAAAGTCTTCCGCTAAGAGTCTAGCTAGGCCAAGGGTTCGCTTGGGGCCAACAATGGTTCTCGAGTGCCAGTCCTGCCCAGGGTGGTGGCTCTGGGCATGACAAACTTGGCATCAGAGCACAGAGTTCAAGAGTCGTAGGATGTCTATGAAGCCGTGTCTATAGAGTCCTAGTTATCGATGTGAAGCGTGCCATATCTATAATAAGGAGACTGCAATATTTAGGAACTATCTTACTTTTTTCATACTTATTTCATGCGATAGAGTGTATCTCCATAAAAGTTTCTTTCTAACTCATGCTTGTGGGTGTTTTTCTGATCATGCCTCCACGAAAAGTTGTCAGAGGTTGCCTTGCTAGAAGGAATGTTGAGGAACAAGGGGTATCTAATACAGCAGCAGTGCAACCCCAAAGAGAGGTCACCAATGCTGAGTTCCATGAGGCCATTTGGATGTTGAGCCCAGTTGTGACCAACCACGCTGGGTAACAAAGAGAGAATCGTCAGGAAGTGGCTGATACTTCTAGGGTCCGTGAGTTCTTAAGGATGAATCCTTCGAGCTTCACTGGTTCAAGTGTCACTGAGGACCCACAAAACTTTGTTGAAGAGATTCAAAATGTTTTTTAGATTATGCATGTTGTTGATGTTGAGCGAGTGGAACTAGCTGAATATCAACTGAAGAGTGTTACTAGAATCTGGTTTGACTAATAGAAAAAGAATAGGGCTGAAGATGCGCCAATAGTGAGCTGGGATATGTTTGAGAGTGCTTTCATGGGGAGTTTCTTTCCCCGTGAGTTAAGAGAGACAAAGTTAAGAGAATTCCTCACTCTTAAGCAGGAATGTATGAGTGTTCATGAGTAGAATCTGAAGTTCACCTAACTTTCCCGCTATGCTCAGGAGATAGTTGTTGATATGAGGAGCATGATGAGTTTGTTTGTTGCTGGGTTGTCTCGTCTGTCAAGCAAGGAAGGCAAGGCAGCTATGCTGATAGGGGATATGGATATAACAATGCTCATGATCCATGTGCAATAGGTTCAGGAGGACAAGCTGAGAGATAGAGAAGCGTTTAAAAATAAGAAGGCTAAGACATCAAGGAATGAGTCCGGGTAGAAAAATAGTAATGCAAACCAGTCTTCCTTCAATCATATGCAAAAGAGACCTGCTCCATCATCTGCTAGTGTACCTGCACCAAGGAATAGATGTGAGTTCAACAACCAGAGTTCACAATATTTGAGAGCTAGACCTGCACATTCTCAAGGTAGTGTTGCACAAGGAGGTAATGGGATTCCTGCATGCACTAAGTGTGGTAGGATCCACTCAGGTGTGTGTCGTAATGGCTCCATTGGTTTCTTTAGGTGTGGTCAGAACGGTCACTTTATGAGAGAGTGCCCTAAGAACAGACAATGAACAAGTAATTGGGGGCAGTAGAGCCCAATCTTCTTTAGTTGCTCCACCAGAGAAAACTGCACCTAGAGGAGCTATTTTAGGGGCAGTTGGAGGATCAAACCATCTTTATGCTATCACTAGTCGCTAAGAGAAAGAGAATTCTCCAGATGTTGTCACTGGTATGATCAAAGTCTTTACTTTTGATGTTTATGCTTTGTTAGATCCAGGAGCGAGTCTATATTTTGTGACTCCATACGTTGTAATGAATTTTGATGTTCTTCCTGAGCAACTTCTTGAGCCCTTCGGTGTTTCTATACCTGTTGCTAAGTCTATTCTAGCTGAGAGAGTTTATCGTGATTGTACCATTTTCATCAATCACAAGAGAAACATGGCTGACTTAGTTTAGTTAGATATAATAGATTTTGATGTCATTCTAGGCATGGACTGGCTCTATGCCTGTTATGCATCAATCGATTGTAGAACTCGAGTAGTCAAATTCCAATTTCCTAATGAGCTAGTTATAGAGTTTAAGAGTAGTTCATCAGTGCCTAAGGGTAATTTTATTTCGTACCTTAAGGCGAGAAAGTTAATTTCCAATGGTTGTGTCTATCACTTAGTCTGAGTTAATGACTCTAGTATTGGGACACCTCTTATTCAGTCAGTTTCAGTTGTTAGTAAGTTTCCAGAAGTCTTTCCAAACGATCTTTCTGGAGTCCCTCCTGAGAGAGAAATAGACTTCGGTATAGATATTCTTTTCGATACTCATCCTATCTCTATTTCTCCATATAGAATGGCTCTAGTAGAGTTGAAAGAGTTAAAAAGAGCAGTTGAAAAATCTCCTAGAGAAAGGTTTTATTCGACTAAGTGTCTCACCTTGGGCTCTCCGGTATTATTTCTCAGAAAGAAAGATGGTTCTCTCAAAATGTGTATATATTACCGTCAGTTGAACAAGGTTACTATCTAGAATAAGTATCCGCTTTTAAGAATTGATGATCTTTTTGATCAGCTTCAGGGTGCTACTTGTTTTCCTAAGATAGACCTTAGATCTGGCTATCATCTGTTTAAAGTAAGAGAAAGTGATATCCTAAAGACAGCTTTCAGGACTCGCTATGGTCACTATGAGTTCCTAGTTATGTCCTTTGGTTTGACCAATGCTCATGCAACATTCATGGACCTTATGATCAAAGTATTCTAGCCTTATTTGGATATGTTTGTTATCGTATTCATTGATGACATTCTAATCTATTCGAGGAATGAGGAAGATCATGCTAGTCATCTCAAAATAATTCTCCAAACTCTAAAGGATAAGGAGTTACATGCTAAGTTTTCTAAGTATGAATTTTTTCTTGAGTCTGTGGCATTCTTAGGCCATATTGTTTTCGGTGATTGAATTAGAGGTGATACTCAGAAAATAGAAGCAATGCAGAATTGGCCTAGACCTACATCTCCAACTGATATTAGGACCTTCTTGGGATTGGCTGGCTATTATAGAAGTTTCATTAAGGGATTTTCATCCATTTCATCTCCTTTAACTAAGTTAACTCAGAAAACAGTTAAGTTTCAATGGTCTGAAGCTTGTGAAAAAAGCTTTCAGGAATTGAAAAAGCGGTGACTACTGCCCCAGTATTGACCTTACCAGAGGATACACAAGGTTTTGTAGTTTATTGTGATGCGTCCAGAGTTGGATTGGGCTGTGTGTTAATGCAGAATGGCAACGTTATAGCTTATGCCTCCAGACATCTTAAGGTTCACAAGAAGAACTACCCAACCCATGATTTAGAGTTGGCTGCAGTAGTATTTGCTTTGAAAATTTGGCGTCATTATCTTTATGGTGTTCATGTAGATGTGTTCACCGATCACAAGAACCTTCAGTATATGTTTAGTGAGAAAGAGCTTAATCTCAGACAAAGAATGTGTTTAGAGTTACTCAAGGATTATGACATGAGTACTCTTTATCACCCAAATAAGTCTAATGTTGTTGTTGATGCCTTGAGTAGATTGTCTATGGGTAGTACCTCCCATTTTGAGGAAAAATAAGAAAGAGTTATCAAAAGAGGTGCATAGACTTGCACGATTAGTAGTGCGATTAAGGGATTCCGACGAAGGAGGAGTAGTGGTGATGAATCGGGTTGAATCATCATTAGTGTCTGAAGTTAAAGAGAAACAATACCAAGATCCTATTTTGCTTGAATTGAAGGCGAATGTTCATAAGCAAAAAGTGATGGCTTTTGAACAAGGTTGGAGATGGAGTATTGAGGTACCAAGGTAGATTGTGTGAGTAAAAGGTGGATGAACTTCAAGAGAGGATGATGGAGGAAGCTCATAGCTCCATATATTCTATCCATTCGGATTCCACAGAGATGTATCATGATTTGAGAGAAGTTTATTGGTCGATTAGTATGAAGAATGGCATTGCAGAGTTTGTTGCTAAGTGTCCGAATTGACAACAAATTAAGGTAGAGAACCAGAGGCCCAGTGGTATGGCTTAGAATATAGATCTTCCAGAATTGAAGTGGGATATGATAAATATGGATTTCATCACAAGGTTACCAAGGTCTCGCAGACAACATGATTCCATTTGGGTGATTGTAGATCGAATGACTAAATCAACCCACATTTTGACGGTAAAGACTACCCATTCAGCTGAGGATTATGCTAAGTTATTTATTCAAGAGGTATTCAGACTTCATGGAGTTTTGGTATCGATTATTTCAGATAGAGGTACCCAATTCACTGCACAATTTTGGAAGTCATTCCAGTAAGGTTTGGGTTCGAAAGTGAACTTGAGTACTGCTTTTCATGTTCAGATTGATGGTCAAGCAGAGCACACAATTCAAGCTTTAGAAGATATTTTGAGAGCTTTCGCGATTGATTTCAAGGGTAACTGGGATGATCACCTACCTCTCATAGAGTTTGCTTATAACAATAGCTACCACTTTAACAACTAAATGGCTCCGTATGAGGCTCTTTATGGGAGAAGATGCAAATCTCCTATTGGGTGGTTTGAAGTTGGTGAAGTGGGTTGATAGGACCAGACTTAGTGCATCAAGCTATGGAAAAGGTGAAGGTTAAACAAAAGAGATTTAAAACATCGTAGAGTTGTCAAAAATCCTATGTTGATGTTAGGAGAAGAGACTTAGAGTTTGAAGTAAATGATTGGGTTTACTTAAAAGTTTCACCCATGAAGGGTGTTATGAAATTTGGTAAGAAGGGGAAACTTAGTCCCCGATATATTCGTCCTTACATAATATCCAAGAGGATTGGCAATGTAGCTTATGAGTTAAAGCTACCACAAGAGTTAGCAGTGGTTCATCCGGTATTCCACATTTCTATGTTGAAGAAATGTATGTACGATCCTTCACTTATCATACCTGTTGAAGCCATTGGTATTAAGGATATCTTATCTTATGAGGAGATTCCTGTTCAGATTCTAGATCGCCAAGTTCACAAGTTGAGAACTAAAGAAGTAGCATTAGTCAAAGTTTTGTGGAGAAATCAGTTGGTTGAGGAAGCTACTTGGGAAGCTGAGGAGGGTATGAAGAAGAGATACCCACATCTCTTCAAATTCGGAGAGGTTCCAAATTAAGGTACTAATCCTTTTCTTGGCATTTATTTTAAGTTGGCATGTCATATTTACATTTTGCTTGTTGGGTGTTTGAGCTAGATGTTAGATGTTATACCCTTAGCCTACTAAGAGTAATCTCATTCGAGGACGAATGTTCCCAAGGGCGAGATATTGTAACACCTTCTATTTGAATGAACTAGAATTAGAAAGAAACCATTTTTGGAAATAATCAAATTTGGAAATTTTGACAAGTTAAGCTAAGTATGAGTTTTGGGTCAACTTCAAACGACCATAAATCCTAGAACAGGATCCGTTAGGTGGGCTACAAGATACTATATGAAAGGTATTTGAATTGTCTTTCCAACGCCACCGAGTTTTCTCATTTTCGAGTTCATATGAGAGAGATATGCCCGTTTGAAGTCGGATCTTAGAAGGGTATTTTGATCTTTTCACTACCCAATTAATTAAATTCGTTTTTAGTAATTTAATTGGGGTCTAAATTGATTTGGTTCAGTTTACGCTTCATAAAATTATGCTAGGGTTTTTAGAGAAGAGAAAAGAAGAGAAAAGAGAAGAAAAGAGGAGAAGAAGCACGAATTCATCGTGTTCTTGAAGTTTAGCTTGTGGATTTTGCTAAGGGTTAATCCCTACGAGGTATGTGAGATCACATAGCATTGGGTTCGTTCACCCACACGCCAATCATTTTTAATTCAGTGTATTTGTGTTCTTGAAAGAAAAGTTTATAAGTTCTTGATGAATTTTGTCGAAAGTTTCGTTTGAATCTTGATTGTTGAGTTTTGGAGGAGTTTTTGAGTTAATTTCATGGGATTTAAGGTTGTTTTTTAGTAGATTCTTGTATGCTTTGGTTGTGTATTCGAATCTAAGTGTTTGGGGAAGAAACCAATCAAATCTAGAGGGTTTAGAGTTGAAAACGGGCAAGAAAATTTGGGGATTTCTGGGCAGAGGAATGGGGCGCCGCACCACTTAGACCACCCCACATCAGTGTCCGAAGTTTGGGCTCTAGGGCGCCACGCCACTCAGATCACCCCAACCCAGATTCTGTAGTTTTAGGTCTGGCGCTCGGCGCCACTTAGTACGCCATTGTCTCTTCTACCCTTTCCCACTTCTTTCCGTTTGAGTTCCCTTGAATCGTACCTATGCTTTCTATTTAGTTTCTACACTCTAAGGTACATATAAACATCGAGAGATCATCCATAACATGAGATCATGAACCTTGAATCCATAATTCAAATTCAAGAAAAGTTAAGAGTCATGTCTAAAGAGTTCTTAGAGCCTTTCCAAAGTCTTTTACAATTGTTTTAAACTTGTTTTAAAGACTTGAGCATTGAGTTGAGCAAGACCAAGAGTGAAGTTCATTTCTTCAAAGAGTACATGGGAACTAAGTATTCCCAAGAGTTAAAATGTTTTCACATTTAAACAAGAGAGGAAACATCGATTTCCAAGAGAGGAAACATCAATTTCCAAGAGAGCTTTCGAGCTAATTTTTGAGATAATCTTAAACCACAGAAAGAATTATGTTTTTAAACATATGAGCTAATATATTTGGGAGTAGTATTGAGCATCGATTTGGGGACATATTTGAGTTCAGAGATCATACCTTAATTCTTTTAGCATAGACTAGTGGATCCACTTAGTGAGTTAGGTTCTATTCCCCGGCAAGGTATAGGACGACCCTGGCTGTGTGAGGCAAAACACCGTACCATCACTTAAGCTCATAGAGATGGTTGTTGATCAGATAAACTCCCACATAGATATTTTGTATTCTTATATACACAGATTTATTTGTATTTTCATATACAAACTGAGTTATTGTCTGTTTTCAATACACTGAATTACTACCTTCATGTTTTTAAAGTTTTTTCTTTATATTGCATCTTCATTATTGCTTTATATTGAAATGAGTTGAATTGAGACCAAGTAAGTTCTTTCAGTTCCCTCTCGAGCTTATGTATTATTTTAGAATTCCCATAACATGCTCGTACATTCAATGTACTGATGCCATTTGGCCTGCATCGTTTTATGATGAAGATACAGGTAACCACAATCAACATCCAGCGCCTCGTTGATCCAGTCGAGCATTCAGAGTCATTTGGTGAACGTCCTTGCGTTCTGGAGGATCCCTTTTTACATTATTTCAGTATTTTCAGTTGTTAGGATGATCGGGGGTCATGTCCCGACATCCCATATAGTTTTAGAGGCTTCATAGGCAATTTGCTATATTTGTTTAGTCCTTCCATTTTCAATTGTTTATGTTAAGACTTGAGTTTCCACTTTGGCTAAGTTGAATATTTATCTTTAAACGTACTAAGTTATTTTGAGACAGTTAAGTAGAGTTGCATTTGATTTCTTTTTTAATGCTTAAAAGCTTCCGCTAGGAGTCTAGCCAGGCAAAGGGTTCACTTGGGGCCAACTATGGTTCTCGAATGCCAGTCCCGCACAAACTGTAGGCTCGGGGCGTGACAATAACTTTACTTGTTTTTCCCTTTTAACCTAAGATTACATCATTAGGTAGGTTCCCATAAAGTATAATTAATTTACAAATGGGTTTTATTCCCATCCCATTACAAGTTTCCACCACCAACTCTTGGCCTAACCCTTTAGACAAAGGTTCAGCTAAAGTAAACCTGGAGATCACATATTGAAACGATATCATGACTTCCTCCAATAATCTCCTCACATGATTGTGTTTGAGATGAACTTGTCTTGACTTTACATTGTAGCAATCACTTGAAGCCCGAAATATAGCTACTTGATTATCACAATAGATAGTTAAAGGTGGTACTGGCTTACTCCACAAAGGAATATATATCTCACGACCCAAGGCTAGCCCCTAGACACGACACGACGTACTTGACCCTAAAGGGGTCTCATACGAGCCTCTAGAATCATCATTACATAAGACATAGAAAATAATGCGGAAATTTTTTAACTTTACAATTGAAGTTCCACTTCACTTTTCATAAAAGAAAATCATAGGAAATCTAGACTTTGTCTCATACACCATCTAAAACATAGGAATACAATGTTTTGGGACTTAGCCCTTTACATCAACAAAAGTCTCAATATAAGAGAAGTACAATAGGAACTAAGAAATAGGAAATCCCGTCCTCGAACTTGAGGACTCACCACAACTTGGAGATAAGCAATCCAAGTCTTCTCCAAAAGGAGAGTGAAAGTCACCTAGCCGGAACCTACACTCATTAAGATGTAGAAGGAAAAAAGGGTTAGCACATAATATGTACTAAGTATGGAAACATGAATAAAATCCTTAAGACATGATAAAAAAGGACATTTTATTTGAAAAGAATGAATTTATAAAGTTTGGAAACCAACATACATTTTTAACATCAAAGACAAATCATAATCATATTTATATTCGCAACATACTAATATCAACACCTTAGCAACCTCTAAGGAATAGTTGTGCAATGTATGATTGGCATCCCATTATACCAACCATACCAAGTAACCCCTTGAAGTTACCTTAGTCATACATATCACCTTTGGACCTCATCATAATCCATAGTCATCAACAAGGAACTAGTCATGTACATTACTTGAACATAAGGAAAGTCATTCATATCAACTATCCTTTCAACATACATGCATACATTCAATCTCATCATAATATAAAAGAACCATCCCATAAACAATCTTACTAAATCTACTTGTGCAATATGGAAGTGAAGTCCCATACCCCCACTCCTACTAAGTAAACTCACCAAGAAGTCATAGTTTAGTTTATGTCTCATTCATTATCTTGTTATATAGGGAAAAATAGACATAACAGACATAGACAATGTGAGTTACATGGAATCTGGTGTCGTGTAACCTCACACTGAAAGAAGGCGTCCTGCTTGCCTAAGGCAGAACTAACATGTTTAGCCTTAAGGTGGATTCACTAGTTAAAGTCCTATGTTGGCACATAGTTATGGGATAGGGAGATTGCTTCTAGAAACCCGCCTTATTGCATTGGTGGAGGGGCTTCCATCTCATGAGTTCCCTTGGATGACCCGCCCTATTGCATTAACGGAGGGGCCTTTTCCTCATTGTCCATATCCACTCGGTGCTAAGCATTATTTCCCACATTTTACATAATTAGTCTTAAATTGCATTTACATGTGTGAAGGAATTCTCTACCCTTCATTCAATACAATTCATCATAATAGCTCATAGATTCGTTAATGGTAAGAATGTACTTTCAACCTTAGAATCGTCATCAACATGTGAGTAGAACTCTCACATTACATTCATAGTGTTTTCATGAGAAATAACATTTCAATCAAACAACAATGTTATCACCATCCTAGACATGTCATACAGGAATATGTGTATAGCGTAAGGGGAGAATTGACCTTTCCAGAATACCTCAATTTACACAATGGTGATAAGATCTTTACCTTTCAAGTGAATTATAAGTTCACATACAACTTCCATCATTCATGAACAAACCTTCACAATTTACCCCCTTCAAGGGTCATGAACCAAGTATTACAATTACACTTAGAAAATACTACTTTAAACATGAATAAAACAAGATTCAATAACAACCTCAACATAGATACAATTCATAGTCTTCACATTGCATCAATAAACCCATCACAATTCATGAAATTGGGGTCATGGGGTAACACATGGGTTCATGGGGAAATTTACAATAAAAATCACCATTAAACATCAAATCATCCATAATATAATTCAAATAACATAATGAAATCGTTTTTAGAAAGAACCTATGGCTAGAATAGCAACCCTAGTTTTTGAACAATATACCAATTTCGAAATTAGAGTTTGAAGGGCTTCATGGAGAAAAGTGTTCCATGAATCAAGGTCCACATACCTTAATTGAAGCTTTGCCCACGATTTGGAGTTGAGAAGATTGATTCTTGAGCCCTAACATTCAAGTTCTTGGTGTTCTTCAATGGACGAACTTCTGGAGAGAGAAATATTGAGGGGAGATGATTTTGGGGAAATATTTGGGTGTTTGAGTTTATGACTTGGAAATGGGTGAA
Organism: Solanum raphanifolium; assembly: GCA_036250405.1. NCBI lineage: Eukaryota > Viridiplantae > Streptophyta > Magnoliopsida > Solanales > Solanaceae > Solanum > Solanum raphanifolium. The sequence goes on along the minus strand of JAJOOE010005322.1, from coordinate 911 downwards.
ATTAGCTTTAAAACAATATATAAATCACCCCCTAAAATACCCAAAACACCCCCCACTTAATTGGACTAACATAGGAAAAGACTTGTTTAAGCCTCATTTAAAACTCACGCCCAGGCACCAAGGCCACCTTCACGAGCCGTGGTAAGGGCCACGACCCGTGGTCCTGCCCGTGAAGGTGAGGCAGTGGCCTCCATTTTTGTGTCAAATGTTCCATCGCCCAAGTGATCTCCACGGTGTAATGACCCGAGAGCACCCCCTAGCCGTTACCGACTTCTCAGAGGTCTTATACAAGCCCTTAGAATTCGTCATAGCATTTATCATATAAAAATAGCGGAAAATTTAAAACTTTTTCATAATATAACACAAAACTTAAAAGTCACCTCATTTAAAACTTTAATACAAATTCGGAGTACTACGTCTCAAGGTAGCCATCTTAAAACACGACTACAACACAAGAGGGACACAACCCTTACAATACAAAAGAAACTACTATCTAGTACATTGAACTTAAGTAAACTCTTTAACATAAAGGTCCTTGAATCTTTAAGGACTCACCTGAACTTGGGAATAGTAAGCCATGCTCATCACTTCTAGGAAAGTCCCTTTAGCCACCACCACCTACACTTGGTGTAAAAATATGAAGAAGAATGGTGTTAGTACAAGAATGCACTAAGTATGATAACCATGCAAAACCATGCTTTTAAAAGGGACATTTAGTTGGAAACCATGCATCATGACTTTTTAGAGAAACTTCAAGAACATTTAGCACAATAGGAACAATATAAACCACATACATCATCATACACATGGAAACCATTCATAATAGCACATAGAGCCACTTATAACATTTTAGGCACATTCAATGCATACAATACATTACCTTCCTCTTTATCTTAACTCCTTTCCTCAAG
>JAJOOE010005321.1:0-36088 GCA_036250405.1 Solanum raphanifolium | reverse complement strand
CCACGAGACCGACTTACGGACCGTCGATGGATCTACGGTCCGTAAGTCCCTTCCGTCAGTCAGGACTTAGAAAATATTTCACTTCCAAAAATCAGCTTCTCTGAAGCAGACGACGGACTAGCAGTACGGACCGTAGATCGATCTACGGTCCGTCAATCTCCTCCGTAGCTCCATACTTAGAATCTTCCAAAATCAGGTACTGGAACCCTCGCAGTATCAATCTACGGATCAACAGTACGGTCCGTAGATCAACCTACGGACCGTCAATGGACACCGTGGTTCCGCACTTGGTCAGATTTCCCTGATTTTTCCTCAATACCATGTCTGTTGATCTACGGTCATCACCTACGGACCGTGAATGGACCTACGGTCCGTAGATCACCTCCGTGAATGCCCTGTTTCTGCATTTCTTTCAGCTGTCTATATACTTCCACGCCTGAACATCTTTCCTGCAAAACATGATAAAAACACATAAAAACCAATATAAAAAGGCCCTAGACACACACAACTTGTAAGTGAAATGTATTAGAAATACCGTAAATTCACGGTATATCACTATACTCTAGTCTAGTTATAATTATTCAATGGATTTATTATCAAAAGCATGTACCCAATAGTTTAGTTTATTCCGTATTCCTGTCACATCCCAAGACTCCCCTCTCCTTGATTAGTACTCCTTTTATTTTCACTGATTTTTGTTTACTTGTGACAAACCCATATTGTTAATTGACACTCTTCTGTCACCCCTTAGATTTAACATGTTCTTATTCGATAATGTTTTTAGCTATGACTAGTTAGGACTAAATTTTATTTTTTCTATTAATTCTCAAAACCACTCCCTTGGGACTCGACCCCAACCCTTGGTTGGGTTACTTTACTATTGTACGATCGTAGACATTTGCATTGGAAGTTGTGTATTGATTACGCAAACATCAAAATGGTGCCGCTGCTGGGGAGTAGTGTTATTTGAGAATTTTTAGATTAGTAGAATTTTTGTTCTTCTTAGTTGTAGTTTACTCACTTAATCTTTAGTTTTGTTTTGTTTGCTTGTGTGAATATTTCACAAAGCATGAGTGTTAACGATAGCAACGGTAGCCAGGTGGGCCACCAAGACGACATCAAAAATATTAACGATGTTCAAGAGCCCCGCATCAATGGCCCCCATCTCGTAGGAGGTATTGGAGCTATCCGATTACCTCCTGCAGAGGGAAATGCAGTGTTCCACATAACGAGTACTTTGTTGCAACTCTTGCAACTAAAGGGACTTTTCAACAAGTTGGCTCACGAGGATCCTCACGAGCATCTTCAGAACTTCATAGATATGTGCAAACCTTTCTCGTTCAAAAACATCTCTCAGGTGTCATTGTTAAAATTATTCTGTTTCTCGTTGATGGGAGAGGCATGCAAATGGCTAGCCGAGTTGCCGCGTGAATCCATCACTTCCTTGGAGGAATTGGTTACCGCATTTCAAGTGTGATTTTTCCCTCCTTCGAAGATGATGACCCTTCGGGATAGCATTTAGAGCTTTAAGCGTCTAGAAGGAGAGCCTCTGCATAAAACTTGGTTACGGTTCAAAAAGTTGGTGCTTCAATGCCCAACCCATGGTTTACCAGATAATGTGTTGCTTTAGTGCTTTTATCGGAGTTTGGACTCGGTAAATAATGGGGTCGCTGACCAACTTTTGCCTGGAGGCTTAATGCCGCAGCCCAACTTTTAGATGGCATGACAACAATCAACAGAGCGTGGCACACGTGCGAGGACCAAATCTCTCCTCTCACCTTCAAGCTATCTAAGGAGCAGATTGAAAAAGATCATGACAGAGACCAAAACATGGCCAAGATCATGACACAACTTGACATTTTATTTTAAAATGTCATGGGGGCTGGTGCCCGTGGTGTCAATTCCGTGGGGGTCGGGTGTGCAACTCCTGAGAAGATGAAGTTTTAAACCTTGTATAGCGATGAGGTAGATTTTCTAGCCAACCAAGGTGGTGGCTATCGCTCAAACTACCCAAGGCAGGGTGGTAACCAAGGTTGGGCTAGAGACGAAGGCTGGAAGGATCGAGATCATGAATGGAGGGACCGTAATCCGAATTGGAAGGATGGAGAGAAGGATAGATGTGTGCCTCCCCATGAGCGCTAAAAGCCCAAGGACTCGCAAGGTGGTAGGTTTGAGGATATGCTCTCACATATTCTCAACAAAGTTGAAGGGCCAGACAAAATGTTAAAAGGCATGAAAGAAAATGTGTCCACCCTTAGCCAGATCGTCACCTCTCATTCAGTTTCGATCAAGCAGTTAGAGACCCAAATGGGTCATATGTCGTCTCACCTCAATCCGAGACAACAAGGGGGTTTGCCTAGTGATACTATGGCTAACCCCAAGAATGAGGTTTGAAGGTGGACTTGCGTTGTGCCACAACGTTAACTAAGGCACTGTTTGGGAGGCAACCCAAAACCTTTTTATTGCTTTATGTTGGTTTTAGAAATAATGGTGTGTTAATTGTGCAGGATTATGTGTGGAAAGCATTTGGAAAGAAATAGATTGGTGAGAGAAATGTTCGGTTGGCGAATCACCAAATATTAGGTAACCCAACTCACACCACTGTTTGATCCAACCCAATTTGGTATGTAAAACTCGACAGGCCCAAAGAAATGATTGGCGAGTCGCCAATCAGCTCGGCGAACCCGATTTGCATCACCGTTTGGATTCCCAAATTAACTAGGGGATTCTGTAAAAATCGGCAAAGAATGTGATTGCTCGGCGTGACGCCGAATGGTTCGGCACTAACGAACAATATCGCTGAGTGGTCAAGAATGTCCCCTTTTTAAAGCCAAAGGTTTAAACATTTCAATTTCCTATGCTCTCCCTCATTTTCAAACTTTACAAACTCACACCTAGTTTTACTTTCAATATCGTTGCATCTCTATTATATTTTGGTTGTTGAATTGTGCTCGAATCTGGATTGCATTGCCGCCTAGCATCTTAGTATTATCTTAATCGGCATCTAAGGTTGGTTTTCGAGCCCTAAGTTCCTTTTATCAAAAGTTATGCTGAAAAGTAATGACATTACTTCGATAATGTGTGTTGGTCCTCTCTGGTAAGATTAGAATTTTTGTTTGTTTGCTTTGATTCGATAATATTGACTGTACTGAGTTAAATAGTTGATTCATGAAAATTGTGCCCTATAGTGGATGAAAAATTGTGTGTTATGCATAAGTGTCACTGGGTCTGAGCCTAGTTTGGCTATTGCATATTTTGATTTTGCTTTTGGGGGTTGAGGGGTTGAATTTGAGAAGATAGGTTGAAAATAGGTACGTTAAGCCATTTGGCGAGCTGGGTTGAGCTCGCCGAACCACTCGGCGGTTCGCCTAACGTCCCCATCTCACCTTTAATTTAATGATAAATGTGTTGTTTAGTCTGTAACTTTTGGTGAGAAGTCTGATGTCACCGAACCAACTTATCGTCTCACCGAAAAACCTTTTGTTCACTCTTTGTCTACACCCTTGTATCCTCTGTGCACTATACTCGGCGAATCGCCTAAGCGGTTGTGCATTTCGCCAACTAGTTCAGCGGAGTTTTTCTGCAGCTGAACTTCTATGTTTTTGTTGAGATATTTTCTTTCTCTTTCCCAAAGTTTTGTAGATATGGCTAGACCAAAAGTAGCTGGAAGAAATAGGCCACCCCGACAAATAAGAGTAAAAAATTTCAGGAAAGATACAAGTGAAGCGAATCCTCCCAAGACGGGAAGTGAGGGAAAAAAGCCTAGTTCTAGCAAGAGATCTATACCCCGAGATCCCATTGTCCCTTCGTGGACTCGTGGATTCTGCACAACTATAAATTCCTTCTTGGCGGCTCATGACTTGGACAATTTCAGCAAGCCAGTTGCCGCTGAACCTTCTGAAGTAGCTCCGGGGACTATTATTCAAGCCCAGGCTGACACATCGGGCACTTGTGCCCAGATAGATGGAGCGACTATGTAGACATGATTTTTCTCTACCTCCCTCTCTATCTTTCTTTATTCTAAATTCTGGATATTATGTTAAATGCATTTGAGGAGAAATTTCTTTTATTTGTGGTGGGGTGAGGCCCACCTTTGTGTCTATTCGTGAATTTTGTCTCGTTTATGTATTTGGGTTGTAAGCTATAATTGTGTTAAATACTGCTTTCGTGGAAGGTTTGAGCTTGTGGCTCCGTGTTTTAAATTGCAAAATGATTTGACCCTTCTGGAAAATTTATGCCACCCCTTTTGTGTTGAATGTGGTTGTTCCTTCACAAATTTGAGTATCGGTTCTGATCAATACCGATGACTTGGATAGTGCTTATAATCGAACAAACATGAATTTGCGGCTAGAATGAGGCCAAATGAAGTTGCATAGACAATATGTGAACGCTTTGCATCTCGTTGTGACTAGCCAATGATCAAATCGAGTCTCTTGTGATAATCGTTGCACACTAACGAAAGTGTGGAGTCTTGTTTGACTTATAGCGTCAATGCCTACTGTGATGAGCTTACTTGTGAACTATGCATGATGGATCCTAGAATTTGCCCCGTTGGTCCGGTCAACTAAGTGATGATATCTATTGATATGATCTTAGGCAACTTCTAAGAGTGTGAGCCAATTTGACATAAACCTCTTGTGTGGCCTACCCTGTGAGTGTGTGAACCGCTTTTGAACACCTCTTGAGCCTTACCTTTCTTTGGAAGAAACTTGATGAAAACAATGACCTTTCTTTATCCATCACCCATAATCCTCATGAAGTAGTGGTTAATTGAATAGCCAACTTAGGCTAAAAGCCTAAGTTGGGGGTGTGGTGAAAAGATAAGAGCAAGTCAAGAAGTGCAAGGAAAGTATCCTTTAACCCATGGTGTTGAGAAAAATGGAACCTCTACATAAAATAAAATAAAAAAGAGAGAAAAAGAAAAAAGAAAGTTGTGAAATAAAGTACAAAAGAAATGGGGTTTCCAAACAATCCATGGAAAGGGAATAATAGGACAACTTATGAGCACTAAAGAAAATTATGAAGGAAGAGGAAAGGAAGTGTTCTGAGTACCACATTTCATGAGGATGGAAGTCACTGAGTCTAAATGACCATACCATTGCACTCAACCCCATTACAAGCCTTGAAAAGACCTTTTTGATCTTGAGTGAGCTGAAAAAAGTGTTCATTGGAAAATACGGGCAAACCTATGGGTGAAATTATGCATTGTGTTCTTCTCTGTGAGTGTGAGCGTTGCATCTTATTCTGAAGCTTTAAACTGTGAACCATTGTGTGAATATGGAATCATTATTTGTGTGAGGGCATTTGAACACTACAGTTGACTTGCATTTGAAATAAGTATTGTGAGCTCGAGATTCGTTGATAATGGTATGTCACAACTTGAAACTTTGAGTGCACATTTGGTCCTTGCACGAGTAAGTTAAGTCTTGTTGTGTACATTTATGATTGATTCTTGTATAGCACTGTTTGAGACACCCTTTTTGAACAACCAAACTCGAGTTTGCTTGAGGACAAGAAAAAGTTTAAGTTGGGGGTGTTAATGAGTCCACAAATTGGACTCATTTAGAGCTGTATTTTAATAAAATTAGTGTCCTCAAATGCATATTTTTTCTCAATATCTGATGAAAACCCTTAATTTTCAGGTATTTGGAGTTGGAGGGAAATCATGTACACTACTTAGCAAAAAGGAACAAAGGCAGCTGAAAGAACGAAGAAATGAAGATCTGAGAATCGCCGAACCTGTTTGGTGAGTTGCCAAAAGGTCTTATCCTCGCCTTTTGTTCCAGTGTGCTAAGCTCTGAAAGAAAAGATCAAATCAGCGGTGAAAATGAGTAGTTGGCGTGTCGCTGAGCAGTTTCACGAAGCAGTACTATTTCTCCCAATGATCCAAAACATGACGATGATGAAGGATAGAGCAAGATGACGATGAAACCTACTAAAGGGCGTATCGCCGAGTTGATCGGCGATCTCGACTAATGACATCGAATGATCCGCTGCAACACAGATGTTTGAAAACTATAAATACTCGTTGAGAGTTGTAGATTACTATCATATTTTTAATATAGAATTTTTAACATCAAATTTTGAGCTCTAAGTTTGGAGAGGGTTTTGAAGAACTTGATGATTCAAAGGGTTTCAACTCCAAAAATTTGGACTTGGGTCTTGTGGATTCTTCACTCTTGGCTTGTTTTGAAACTTAAATCTTCATACCCATTAGAATGCAAACTTATATTGGTATAAATTTCCATCTCTTTTACATGTCTAGCTAAAACCCCAATTCTTGGGGTGTGATTTTGTCAATTTGGGTTAGATTCTTGCTTGTTGATGATTTATTTGTTGTTTAGATGTGATTTCATTTAATAGTTGTGGTAGAACTTAATGAAATTTTAGTTGCAAATATGATTTCACCTTTGTGTTTTCGGCTTGCAAGAGAGAGAGGTCGTAAAACTAAGACTACTAAATTGATGGTCGGTGGGATTGGGTCGACATGAGGTTCATCTCGAGAGAGTGAACCCTAGTCTTTCTCCCATACACTCAGCTCGAGAGAGTGAGTGGGCTAAGGCGGATGCTGTTCTTCATGCAGCAACTCAGTGCTCGAGAGAAATCGAGTTGCTTCGGGGTAAGTTGTTCGAGAGAGAATTTACCCCCACTATACTCTAGCCTAGTCACAAATATTCAACGGATTTATTATCAAAAGAATGTACCTAATAGTTTAGTTTAACCCGTATTCCTATCACATCCCAAGAATTCCATCTCCTTGATTAGTACTCTTTGCATTTTTGCTACTTTTGCTTACTTGTTACAAACCCCCATTGATAATTGATGCTTGCATCACCCGTTAGATTTAACATGTTTATATTCGATAATGTTTTTAGCTATGACTAATTATAGCTTAATTTTATTTTTTCTATTAATTCTCAAAACCACTCCCTTGGGACTCGACCCCAACCCTTGGTTGGGTTACTTTACTATTGTACGATCGTAGACACTTGCATTGAATGTTGTGTCTTGATTACGAAAACATCACACCTCCAAAAGTGAGAAGTGAATTGAGGGCCATGATCGGAAATAATGGATAAAGGCACTCCATGTAAGTTCACCATTTCTCTTATGTACAATTTGGTGTATTCCTCCGCCAAATAAGAAACCTTGATGGGAATAAAGGGCGCCGATTTTGTCATCCGATCTACCATAACCCAAATAGAGTCATGTTGTCGCCGGGTGCGGGGCAAACCCACAATAAAGTGCATATTTATTTCCTCCCACTTCCAAGTGGGAATACCTATATCTTGAGATAAGCCTATCGGTCTTTGATGCTAGACCTGAACTTGTTGACAATTAGGACACTTAGCCACAAAATCCGCGATATCTTTCTTCATCCCATTCCACTGATAGACTTCCCGCAAATCACGATACATCTTGGTGGCTCCCAGGTGAATAGAATACCGAGAACGATGAGTTTCCAACAAGATTAGCTCTCTGAAGTCATCAACATTAGGAACACATAAATGCCCTTGGTATCTAAGTACACCATCTCCCCCTTGGAAGAAAGCCTCAACGGATTTCTTAAGTACCGCCTCTTTCAATTCAACCAAAATAGGATCAAGACCTTGCTTCGATTTCTCATCCTCCACAAAAGACGGTTGGACCCATTGTGAACCATGACACCACCCTTGGTGGAATCCACTAATTGAACACCTAACCGGACCAACCTATGATCATCCCGAACCAACTCTTTCTTATCGCCATCTACATGAGTAACACTTCTCATAGACAACCTACTAAGAGAATCTGCTACCACATTGGCCTTGTCGGGATGATAAAGAACACTCATGTCATTATCCTTCAATAATTTGAGCCACCTTCTTTGGTTAAGATTCAAATCCTTTTGACTATACACATATTGTAAGCTCTTTTGATCGGTAAACACATCAACATGAACCCCATATAGATAGTGTCTCCATATCTTTAAGGGAAAAAAATGGCCGCTAACTCAAGGTCATGGGTAGGATAATTCTCTCATAGACTTTAAGCACACATCCTAACCAAATTCTAGAGGCATCACAATACACCACAAAGCCATCCGTACCTTTTGGTAATGTCAACATCGGAGTGGAAGTAAGTCTATCTTTCAACTCTCAGAATTTTTTCTCACAAGCTTTCGATAAAATGAACTTAGCCTTCTTTTGAGTCAAAGCCGTCATTGGAGAGGCAATGGAAGAAAAACCATCAAAAAATCTTCTATGATAACCGGCCAAACCCAAAAAGCTTCTAACGTCAGAAAGAGTTAGAGGTCTTGGACAACTCTTGACTGCATCCGTCTTCTTAGGATCCACCTCAATACCCCTACTTGATACAATGAGACCAAGGAATGCCACAGATCTTAACCGAAATTTACATTTACTAAACTTACCAAAAAGTTGATGTTCCTTAAGAACTTGTAATACAATTCTCAAATGGTCAACATGATCATTCTCACTCCTCGAATAAATAAAAATGTTATCAATGAACACAATCACAAACATATCAAGACATTGTCTAAACACCCTATTCATCAAGTCCATAAATGTCACCGGAGCATTAGTCAATCCAAATGACATAACCAAAAACTCATAATGACCATATCGAGTCCTAAAAGCCATCTTTGGAATATATTCACCCTTCACCATTAATTTGTGATAACCCAACCTAAGGTCAATTTTCAAGAAGTAACTTGCCCCTTGCAATTGATCAAACAAATCATATATCCTTAGAAGATGATACTTGTTCTTAATGGTTACTTTGTTCAATTGACGATAATCGATGCACATACGAAGAGACCTATCTTTCTTTCTAACAAATAGCACCGGAGCACCCCATGGTGAAATACTTGGGTGAATAAAACATTTATCCAACAAGTCCTTTCACTAATCCTTCAACTCTTTTAACTCAACTGGTGCCATTCTATAAGAAGGAATTGAGATCAGTTGCGTATCCGGGAGAAGGTCAATACCGAAGTCTATTTCCAGCTCTAGAGGAATACCGAGAGGAATACTGGGTAGATCATCTAGGAACACTTTCGGAAACTCATTTACAACGGAGACCGACTCAAGAGTAGGGATCTCGAAATTTACATCCCTCACCCGAATAAGATGGTAAATGCAACCCTTGGAGATCATCTTTCTATCCTTTAAACATCAAACAAACAGACCCTTAGGCATATAATTTCCCCCCTTCCACTCAAGGACGAACTCACTCGGGAACTAAAATTTGACCACCCGAGTTCTACAATCAATCGACGCATAACATGAGTGCAACCAATCCATACAAAGTATGACATCGAAATCTAAGCTCTACCAAATCAACAAGGGTAACTCTATGGGATAGGGAAACGGGGCATCTTCTATAAACCCTCTTAGCCACCACAGAATCACCAACAGGACTAGAGACATAAAAAGGTTCTAACAACACATCGGGGAGCACATCAAATCTCATCGCTACATATGGCGTCACAAAAGACAAGGTAGCACCGGGGTCTAACAAAGCATACACATATATATGGAAAACATTTAACATACCGGTGACCACGTCAGGAGAGTTCTCTTGTTCACCTAGGTTTTGGAGAGCATAGAAGCGGTTTTGTTTGGGACCATTGGAGTTTGAACCGCTAGGAGGACCTTGCTTGCCCTCTCTTCCTTGAGTTTTAAGCATAGGACAATCTCTTATCTTGTGACCACTCTTTCCACAATTAAAGCAACAATTTGTGCCAACTAGGCACTTACCATCATAATTCCTTCAACATTTTAAACAAGTAGATCTAGCCACGTAAGAACCACTACCATTACTTCCTTAAGGTTTAGGGTTGGACACGCTATCCTTGTTGACCCTTGGAGGGGCACTAGATGAACATTGGTTGGAAAACCATTGTCTAAACCTTGGTGTACCTTGCGCATCGGACCTAGTATTGGAGAATTTGTCATCACCGGTTCTAGCTCTTTTCACCTCCCTATTCTTTTATTTAAGTTTTTCCTCCTCCATTTGTTGGGCATACACCATGAGATGTGAAATATCCATATCTTGCACAAGCATTGTCGTTCGTCATTCTTTCACTACCGTATCGGACACTTCCATCACAAATGTATTCATTCTTTTCCTCGAATCCGCCACTATGATTGGAGAAAACTTGGATAGTTGGGTGAACTTAAGAGCATATTCCTTCACACTCATGCTCCCTTGAAGAAGGTTGATGAACTCTTTCATCTTAGCTTCCCTCAACTCAAGGGGAAAGAACCTATCAATAAAAGCCAACTTAAAAACTTCCCACTCAACAGGACCTGCTCCTATTGGCCTACCTTCCTTCTATTGATCGTACCATACTTGAGCAATATCCTTCAATTGGTAAGCGGCCAATTCCGCCTTTTTACCAAAGTCACCCCTAAGATAGCAAATACCTTATAAACCTCATCAATAAATCCCTTAGGATCCTCCTCCACTTTGGAGCCATAAAATTCCGAAGGGTTCATCCTAGCAAAGTCCCTTACTTTTGTAGCCGCGAAATTCCCATTAGTGTTCACGGGAGCAATCACCTTTCTATTGGCTTGAGCCGTCACAGTTTGAGGCAAAACTTGAATAGTTTCCCTAAGCTCCGCAGGAGTAACATTTTCAACTAGAGGATCAACCGGAGCTTGAGCATCTTGAAGAGATAGAGGTGGAGCTCATTGATTCATGTTATCTTCCTCAATCCTTCTTGTAAATGACCTTTGGGTAGTCATATCGTCTTGACCAACGAATAAGGATTAGGAGAAAGACCTTATAGAATTAAAATTTATCGCACGACTTAAGAGTGATGAAAGAAGTGGAATTTCCTAAGCATCTTATAGCTTCTTATTCATAAATATGGCGCGCTTCACACTCATGAACAAGAATCAACTAGACGTGGCTTATGAGACATAATCCTATAATCATTCTAAACCTTGTGCTCTGATTACCAATTTTGTCATGACCCAGGGGTACCCCCTAGATGTAACATGGTGTATAGAACCCCGAAGGACTCCATACAAGCCACTTAGCATATCCTAACATAAGCAATAGAACAATAAAAGTAAAAATGCATTTCAAGTCTAAAATTTTCATAAAGAAAAGTGGAAGTCTAGACTCTAAGTCTCAACATAGCCATCTATAATAATATTTGAAATGAGAAAGGGACATAGCCCATACAACATTTTTCAAAAGGGAAATACAAGAAATGAAACTACATCATAAAAAAAGCCATCCTCAAATCATGAGGACTCGTCAACAAGCTAGGAGAATAAGCAAGTCCAGGCATTAGTCACTACAGTGATCACCTTGAGAACCGCACCCTACACTTGGAGAAAATGTAGGAAAAGTAGGGGTTAGTACAAAAATGCACTAAGTATGATAGCCATGCATAAAAACATTGAGAACATGCTAAAAAGGGACATTTCATTGAAAAGTATGCAATTTATCAACTTAAACATGATTTGAGAGTTTAGAGAACATAATCCATAAAACATAATCAACATCATCATAATCCATCATAATAGCCTTTGAGAATTCATATACAAAGCTGATTGAGTAACCATAGTTCATAATTCATATTCTTGTTCTTATTGTTGTTATGGGAATAAGCCTTAACCGACATGAGACAATGCGAGCTATACATGATCCCCCGGTATTAACCATACTGAAAAGGATTGTCCTACTTGCCTAAGGTAGAACTATACTTTAGCTTAGGTGGATCCACTAGCTAACAACCTATGGGGCACATAGTTTATGGGATAAGGAGATTGCCCCTAGAAACACGGACTCAACTAACGTAAAAGGTTTCCATCTCCTGAAACATACTTTGGGAACCCAGACTCAACTAGGGTAAAAAGAAACCTATTGGATGCCAGACTCAACTAGCATAAAAGCTTCCATCTCATATACAATATACACTCGGTGCTAACCATTAATTCTCACGGAGTTCATATTAAGTCTTGACTTAGTTTATAATCATGGAAGAATGTCATGACAATCAATCCAACATAATTCATAGGATATCTCTTAGATCATGCGTGAGAATAGACTTTCACTGTCCATGTCTACATATACATATCATAGATTCAAGTAGGTGAGAGTAGCCTTTCAACCTTATAATCTTCATTATGTGAGAAAACCTTTCACATCATATCATATTCATGCATAGTTATGTATATGAGAATCTCCTTTCAAGAACACAACAATTACATCATAATAATAGACATTTCACTCTTAAATTGTTCTTAAAGCATATACATAAATCTCATAAACATGCATAATTCTCATATGTTGCCCTTCAAGGATCATAGATCATATTCAATCAACACATCTAGAATTTACTACATTAGACATGGATATAATCATAATTCAAGTAACTCAATAACTACCTGCATAATTCCATAACATGCTCATTTCATCAACAAAGACCCACATTACAAGATCATAATTAGGAAATATGGGGATGTCATGGATTCTTGGGGAATTCAACATAAAACAATAGGAAATCATCAATTCATACATAATGTGACATAATTCAATCATTATAAAGGATTTTGAAAGGAATCCATGAGTTTGGAATCAAATCCTATCTTTTGGGGATTTCTAGTTTTGAAATTAGGATTTGAAGGGACTCCATGGATAAAGGCTATCCATGGAGGATAAACTACCATACCTGGATCAACAATGCCTATAGAATGATGTGAGAAAGCTTTCTCCTGCAACCCTAGTTCCAACTTCCTTCGTATTCTTCCTTGAGTTCTACAAAGAGAATATTTGGAGAGGATGAAGTTTTGGGAATTGTTTTGGACAATGAGTTGAATGACTTAATTAAGGGGTCTAAAATCCTTAAATAGGTGGTTTAGATTAGGGTAAAATGACACTACTTAATCCTAATTAAAAATCGGAAAGACCGTTCAGTCCCCACTTAACCGTCCCACAAACCACACCAACGAGATGTCACCGACTGTCATGCCCCGAGCTACCCCCAAGACGCGAACACGGGACCTAGGATAACAAGTGACCCCAAGATAACCCTACTAACATAATCATGAGCATACTAAAGATAAACTGAGAAATAAAACTGTTGTGGAAGATAATAATAAGTAAATCTGAAATGATGGGGAATACCCATATACTAAAACTGAATATATAAAATTTGAGAGTTTAATACAAAAGAAACATCAAACTCAAATACTAAGTTGAATCTAACTATGTCTGAAAATAGCCTCTGACTGACTAGAAGTGTTGGGACAAGCCCCTTCTAAGTCTAGTAAAACGGAAACTAAAAGACTGAAATAAGGAAAAGATAACATGACTGTTGTCCTCGAAGAATGATGACTCACCACTGATGTTGCTGAACTGGAGATCGGGAACTGATCTAAGTGTGATCTGGATGCTGAGAACCTGAATTTACATCACGAGAAGATGTAGCATAGAGTATGCATCAGTACTTGAAAGGTACTGAGCATGCAGGATAGAGTAAAGCTGAAATAAACATATAGCTGAACAAGCAATAAAGCAAGAGCATAATATGAACATGATATAGATATTGAATACTAAGCTAACTGAATGCAATGACCAAATTTATAACTTGCTGAGACTGAATACTGACTATACTGAATTATGGTCAATGAGATGGAGTCTGACTGAACTGTGGGAGCTACTAATAGCCGATAATAAAACCACATGAGCTAAATGTGGAGTCCGATGTATACGCCCCATCGAGAGGACCCAATATACCATGCCACAGGTATAGAGGGATGATTGGCATGATCACTAAATAATGCCTACAAAGGGGACTTACAACCTACGTGGCTCGTAGTACTGGGACTATATGGGTGACTGACCCTAGTCCAACTCGGTATTATTCTACTCCCAATAGATTAAATGATTAACACATTATGACTAAATTTTGTAATATACTGGATAACTCAAAACTGACATGCAAACTAGGGAATGCACATTAATATATTGATAATGACACATTAAAAAACTGAGGCATGTATATCTGAAATAACTGAAATATCTGACCTAGCATGTGTAATTCAAGAACTAAAGAAATACATAGCTAGGATTCTGAAATTTATGCTAGAAACCAAGTAATAACATGATAATCTGAATTAGAACATTTAAATAACTAATTCATGATAATTTGCTAAAGTTCTAGAAACTCTAGGTCTAGTTAATATTAGGGAATCAAGAATCTGACTGAATTCTAGGGACCCAATGTGCAAAAGGAACCCACTAGTGAAATTCCATATACCTAGTGATGAATTCCATGAAGAAATATTTTGATTTTGGGGCTGGATTTGATGGTATCTTGTTGTGTTCTTGAACTAGGATTCTTCACCTCTCAAGCTCTAATTTTCTAACTTTTGAATAATGATTTTGACTAAGGTAAGTTGTAGTTATGTTTCTAGGCTTAAACTGACTAAAACCTCATAATTTAGGGTCTAAACAACGTAGTTTAGGAGTCCAATGCATAGGGAAAAGACCAAAACGACCCTGACTTAAAAGCTTCGGGACCAACCGACGGACCTGGTCCACGGACCGTGGTCCATCCTGGTCAGCCGCCGTTCAGCTCAGAGGATGGGTTCTGCGGACCACGTTTCACGGACCTAGTCCATGGACCGTGGTCATCCTGGTCAGCCGTCGTTCAGCTCAGAGGATGGGTTTTGCGGACCACGTTTCACGGACCTGGTCCACGGACCGTGGTTCAACCTACGGTCATGGCCGTGGGTCGGGGTTTTTTTTTCTGTGGACCACGTTCCACGGACCTGGTCCACCAGCGATCGAGGTTTTTTGGGGTTTTTTTCTATGGACCACGTACCACGGACTTGGTACATGGACCGTGGTCCAACCTATAATTCGTAGGTAGCCTCCGTAGGTGGCACCAACACTTCTGGAAATCTGCATTCTGGTCTATCTAGGATACGGGGTGTTACATTATCTCCCCCTTGGGAACATTCATCCTCGAATGAAGACTAAACTAGCTGGAATGGAGGGAAAGAGCTGCAAACCGTACCACTAAACACTGAAAACTGATTTCTGACTGAACTGAGTTCCAAAACATGCAAATACGCTGAAATTACAAGTACAAACTGAAGGAACATGCTACTAAGACTGAATCTAAGCATGAATGACTGAAAAACTAAAGAGGAACTATTACCTCAAACTGGAGTGGAATCGGAAGGAAAGAGGTGAGGGTAATTGGACTTCATGGCTGCTTCTGCTTCCCAAGTAGCTCCCTCTACGGACTGATTCCTCCACAAAACCTTGATGGAAGCGACTTCTTTGTTTCTCAACCTTCTAACCTGATGATCAAGAATCTCAACTGGTACATCCTCATAAGAAAAGCTATGTTTTACAGCCACACTCTCTAATGGCACCACAAATGTTGGATCACCCACACACTTCTTCAATAGTGAGATGTGAAAGACTGGATGCACTGCAGCTAAATCTGCTGGCAACTCTAGCTCATAATCCATTTTACCAATCCTTTTCAAGATACGGTAAGGGCCTACGTATCTGGGACTAAGCTTCCCTTTCTTGCCAAATCTCATCACCCCTTTCATAGGTGACGCTTTTAGGAAAACCCAATCATCAACTTGGAACTCTAGTTCCCTTCTCCTTACATTTGCATAAGACTTATGGCGACTCTGGGCTATCTTAAGTCTAACTCTAATAAGTTGCACTTTCTCCATAGCATAAAGGACTGAATCTAGCCCTATCAAGGTTGCTTCACCTACTTCAAACCAACGAACAGGAGATCTGCATCTACGCCCATACAATGCCTCATAAGGGGCCATCTAAATGTTAGAATGGTAACTATTGTTGTAGGAAAACTCTATAAGAGGAAGGTGATCATCCTAACCACCCTTGAAATCTATCACACAAGCTCTTAACATGTCCTCTAAGGTCTGAATGGTCCGTCTGTGGATGAAATGTTGTGCTAAGATTAACATGAGTACCAAGACCTTTCTGAAATGACTTCCAGAAATGAGAGGTAAACTGAGGACCTCTATCTGAGATGATAGAGAAAGGAACCCCATGCAACCTCACAATATCATTAATATAAAGCTTGGCGTAGTCCTCTGCCGAATCTGTAGTCTTGACCACCAAAAAGCAAGAAGACTTAGTAACTCTGTCAACTATCACCCAAATTGAGTCATGTTGTCTGCGAGTACGAGGTAAACCCGTGATAAAATCCATGTTGATCACTTCCCACTTCCAAGTAGGAATGTCGATCTCTTGAGTCATACCCCCTGGTGGTTTTTTTATGTTCTACCTTAACTTGCTGGCAATTTGGGCACTTAGCCACAAAATCCGCTATATCTCTTTTCATACCATTCCACAAATAGACTTCCCGCAGGTCGCGGTACATCTTGGTGGCGCTTGAATGAATAGAATATCTGGAGTTATGGGCTTCTGCAAGAATATGTTATCTCAACTCTCCCACATAAGGAACACATAATCGACCTTGGTAGCGAAACACACCATCTCCCCCTTGGGAGAATACCTCAACTCTCTGTTGGTGGAATGCACCCTTGAGTTTGAGCAATATCGGATCATTGTCTTGCTTTTCCTTAACATCCACTACCAATGAAGATTCTGCCCTAATTCTGAACTGTTACACCACCATCTGATATGCTCATAAGACAAACTCCTAGGCGAGAAAGCCTGTGAACATCCTTTGCTAACTCTTTTCTTTCTTCCTCAACATAAGCTACACTACCCATAGATAGTTTGCTAAGGGCATCTGCTACTACATTTGCCTTACTAGGATTGTAATGCACACTCATGTCATAATCCTTGAGAAACTCAAGCCATCTTCTCTGGCGAAAGATTCAACTCTTTCTGGGTGACACATACTGAAGGCTCTTATGGTCTGTGAACAAATCCACATGAACACCATACATGTAGTGTCTCCAAATCTTGAGTGCAAACACCACAACTTCAAGCTCGAGGTCATGAGTCGGATAATTCTTCTCATTCACCTTAAGTTGTTTGGAAGCATAAGCTATAACCTTACCTCACTGCATCAACACACAACCTAGGCCGACCCTAGATGTATCACAATAAATCTCATAACCGTCTGAACCCTCTGGTAGAGTCAAAATAGGAGTTGTAGTCAACCTAGTTTTCAATTATGCGAAGCTTTTCTCACAATCATCTGACCACTGAAACTTGACCATCTTTTGAGTCAACCTAGTCAATGGTGAGGCTATGGACGAAAATCATTCCATAAACCTTTTGTAATAACCCGCTAGACCTAAGAAACTTTGATATCGATAGGAGAGGTAGGTCCGGGCCATTGTTTCACTGCCTCTATTTTCTGGGAATCTACTCGAATCCCTTCACTAGACACTATATGCCTAAGAAAAGCAACCGACAGCAACCAAAACTCGAACTTGTTAAATTTGGTGAATAACTGGAGATCTTTGAAAGTCTGTAGAACAACTTTCAAATGACTCGCATGTTCTTCCTCATTTCTAGAGTAAATGGGGATATCATCAATAAAGACGATAACGAACAAGTCCAAGTACTACTTGAACACTCTATTGATCAAGTCCATGAAAGTTGCAGGAGCATTGGTTAGTCCAAATGACATACCTACAAATTCATAATGACCATACCGAGTTCTAAAGGTTGTCTTCGGAATTTCACTATCTCTGACTTTAAGCTGATGATAACCCGATCTGAGGTCTGTCTTTGAGAAATGACTAGCACACTGAAGTTGGTCAAATAAGTCGTCAATCCTGGGGATGGGATACTTATTCTTGATTGTAACCTTGTTCAACTGCCTATAGTCAATGCACATTCTGAGAGAACCATCTTTCTTCTTTACGAACAACACTGGTGCACCCTATGGCGAAATACTAGGTTTGATGAAGCCCTTATCTAGAAGGTTTTTCAACTACTCCTTCAATTCCTTTAAGCTCACCTGGAGCCTTTCTGTAAGGAGGAATAGAAATAGGCTGGGTATCTAGAAGGAGATCAATTCCAAAGTCAATTTCCCTATCGGGAGGAACTCCAGGAAGATTTCTGGAAACACTTCTGGGAACTCATTAACCACAGGAACTGACTCAAGAGTTGGGGTTTCGGAGCTTGAATGCTTAACCCAAACTAGATGATAGAGATAACCCTTAGAGATCATATTTTAGGCTTTAAGGTAAGAAATGAATCGACCCATAGACGCTAAGCTACTACCCTTCCATTCTAAGATTGGTTCGTCTGGAAACTGAAAACGAACAATCCTAGTTCTACAATCGACTGAGGCATAACAGGAATGTAACCAATCCATACCTAGAATGACATCGAAATCTACCACTTCTAACTCTATAAGGTCTGCTGAGGTGACTTTCTGAGAGACTCTGACAGGGTAATTTATGTATACCCGTCTAGCTATAACTCAATCACCAACTGGAGTAGAGACTGAGAAGGGTTCTCAGAGAGTTTTTGGACTAACATCAAACTTAACTGCTATATAAGGAGTTACAAAAGACAATGTAGCCCCTGGATCTAATAATGCATAAACATCAAGATCAAAGACTCGTAACGTACCTGTGACTACATCAAGAGAATCTTCCTGATCCTGGCGAGCCTAGATAGAATACAACTTGTTGTGGCGCTGGCCACCACCTGTACCAGATGAGTTACCTTGCTGACACTACAAGAAATTTTACTTTTAACATCCAATTTTTAAAGACGGGATATGAATCCAGTCGTTAAAGTGTATTTATAGAGACTAAATATTTTTTCCATCGTTAAAAGATCAATGTTCAGTTTATCATTAGCGAAAAATACACATTTGGATGTTAAAACATCAATATCCGATTGTTAATAATAACATACTGGCGCATATACATTAATAATTTCCCTAGTTTTTTTTCTCAACCGTACACGACATACACCACCCCTCCTCTCTGTAAGAAAATAGTCCACATACCCCACTCCTCCCCTCCGTAAGAAAATAGATTCACTAATGAAGTTTCTGATCTTCTATCATTCTATTAGAGAATCTAGGGAGCAGCTCAAGAACGTAACTGAAGCACAACTTCTCTCCGGTACAGGTAGAGAAATTTCAGCAAAATATGCAATACATTATACATACTTCTCTCAAATTCGGTTGGAGATTAGGGGATTTTTTGTTTTACCCAAATCTGTAGTAACCCTAAATTTATCTAGCCGTAGGCCTCACTTTCAAATTAGGAGTGTCAGTTTGTTGGAGGAAAATCAGTCAGAGGACAATCAACAAACATATAAGATCAAAATGAACAAGGTACGCCAATTTCCAAGTTTATTAAGAAAAACTAGGTCGAAGATCTCTCAGCTCCTTCTACTTAAGTCGGCAACCAGGTCTCTCTATTTTAATTGCTAGAACACATTCTAATTTTCTTAAAATAGAACCAATCTTCTCTTCTTACTACTTATCGTCTTATTGATATGTTGAACACTTAATTTTTCTTCTCTTCAGGATAAGTTTGTGTTATTTTCACTCTGAATTGCTTTGTAGAATGTCTAATTTTTTCAAATTCTTTGTTTTCCCTAATTTTTGAGGATCCATTTAGGTTTGTTTTTCCTTTTATTTTAACTGAATGTTATTCTGCTTTGTGCACTAGTGTTGTCATATCCTTAATTATGTTCGAGATAGAGTTGCAAAAGGTTCGTAAGTATTTAACCAAGTCACTGTTATTAAACTTATGTTCCATACTTTCATCAAAATACTGTTTGCACCAACAACACCTAGAGTGGCCAAGAACTTTGAATTTTTAGAGGGAACTGTCAACTGGCAGTCTAATTCTCAATAGTCTCATTATAAAAAATGATATCTTGAAAGTGATTTTTCATTTTACGATTCCAGATCATCTGTGAAGTACTGCATTGGCTGTTTCTCTATCTCATAGACTCTGAAGTATTGTGACACGTGAATTTTCCACTATAGTGGATGCACTAAATTTGTAGATCTTCTTGTTCATCATAAATTTGGATGTTCATGATTTTCTGAACTACTCGTTAAGGGAAAACTGCTTTAAACTTATTCACTTTCCATTAGCCATTATGAATAAAATTAGTCACTCTTGGGTTCTTCCTCTAGGGGGACTATTGATGGTGCTAGCCCACTGCACTTTACTAGTCCAGTTATCCAAAAAAATTAAAATCATCTCAGGCCCAACTTTGCGTAGAATATACTTAGAACAACTTTCCCTGATCAGTAGCATTCTTCTCCAAGTGTGAAACTGATCAGGGCCATTCTTCCTTGTACAAGGGCGAGCTATTTGAGTGTAGCTTCTAAAAAGTCTTTAAGCAAAGATTTTTTTGTACTGAAGTTCCACTGTATTTTAGCTGAGAAAGAACCAAAAACTTCCTATAAAGATCTGAATCCTACAACTCTCATTAGTAGGAAAACATATGTGTCCATTGTGGGTACATAGTAAAAGATCGATAAGCTAGAATACATGTGGAATGCCATTACGGTAAGGATTACAACATTACTTTCTTTAATTTTTTTAGTTGGAAGTTGCTGATATGGACTATTTTGTTCTACACATAAAGTAAAATTGTATCACCTAGTTACAAAATTCTTGGACCAGGTATCTACATCTATTAACTTTCCTATTATGTTTCAAGTAATCCACTCTTTCAACTATCTCTTTATTATTTGTACAAATGTAATCTCTGTATTTTTAGTTGTTTCTCTGAATATTTTTCAGTTTGTTTCTCTCCAAGTGTGGTAGATTATATCTCTCCATATAGCTGTAACTAATTCCTTTTCATATTTTTCGAGCGCCTTCCCTTTATCCATATTAAGCTTTGTGTTGCCTTCATCTTTTGTACTCCAATTCACTAGTTCTGTCTTTAGTGTTTTTCTATAACTAGCATTTCATTTTCAGTACATAGTGAATCATATGTTGACTTCATAGAATATTACCAACTACTTTGTCCCCCAAATGAGTCTACCATGAGATCGATCGTTGATCTGGACAACTCCTACACTCTTTAGTAAGCTGAGTAGTGAGTACATTTTGGTAAGAGATCCAATCGAGTTTCCAGCTTGTTATCTCTATATAAACAACACTTATCATCTTCTAATTGTATTTGTAGTCTAATCTTCCTCTCTTTGTTAGAAATTTCTCTTGATTAGCCAGCTGCTAGCCAGACAATAAATTGGTGTCTAGGTAACATGAGTAAGTACCATACCAAGTCTACTACATTTAGTCGCAGTTGCCTACGCATCAATTTATTGTGGCTTCAACTCACATTATATGCCTCATTGCACTGGTAGTAAGCCTATTAGAGAGGTTATTTATGAATTAGTAAGTAAATCTAGAAACTTTTTAGAAAGCCTCTTCTCTGTTAATTTGATTTCTTTTACCTTTTTATTTATATGTGAAGGGAGGAAAAGATGGTAAGCCACCAAACATGGATACTATATTCTTTGAGACACATAAGAAGGATAACAAGCTTGTCGAACCTGAAACAAATGCAAAATATGGATGTTTACTCTTAAATTTCATGTTACACCATCTAACTTTATGTGCTTAATTATTTTAATTTGTCCCGTGTTTTATATTTTGATATCCAAAAAGTGATTCAATCTTAATTTATCTCTTACAATTATTGAGGTCGTTGAGAAGTGATTTGGACCTCAACCTAAAAATAATGTGGTAGGATAACATCGAAGGAGTTGAAATGGTGGTAACTCTTCAAAGGCTGCACAACTAGATAAGTTGAATGTTGAATGTAAGTGAAATGCATGGATGAGTTAGAGAATAATTATTAACGCGTGGATGAGAAAAAAATATGAACAGCTTGCAATTGTTGTGTTTTCTTAGCCTTCATCACCACCATATTCCACTGATCAATATATTGAACTAGTTAACAGGTTAGTAGAAATTTTCTTTGGTCTATGTTGAAATTATTGTGCAATGCTATATGAAATTCTTTTCATTAGTTGGAAAAGGTTTAGTATATGTGATTGTTCTTATTCACAAGCCTAAATTTCAATGTGGGAGACCTTAGCTCTAACTAAGACAACTGAAGCACATGACAGTGTTCGATTCCTCTTAAGCAGAGAGTAATTGTTCCGTGTCTCTCTTTCTTATTCATTATTGTGTTGTCTCTCCATGCTATTTATTATTGCTACTTCTTCCAAAATAGTTCACATGCATTCATTCAATCATTAAAAGAATAGAGCTTCTGCCACAATTTAATCTGCAACTCCCAGGTAATGGGGGAAGCTTGGATATTTCGGCTCTTATCCTAGTTCAGAAAGAGTCTTGAATTGTTTAACTTCTTTCCTTAAGGGCCACTAGTTCCTGAATGAAGGAATAAATGACTACTGTAGCATGATTCTTTAAACACGTGGCTAAATACTAGCTAACTTCAACCCTCATAAAAGGAGAGCCTCACATGAAACAAATAACTAATAAAAGCTTATAAAATTCTTACAACGTATAAAAATTTCCTTCATCAACCCTTGGTAATCCCTAACAACATCTACAACCTTCAACTCCTAACAAGTAAAGGAAAAGATAGATGGATCTTTATATGAAGTTAAAAGATGTCTATTAGAGTTGAACTTGGATTCAAAGGAGTTATTTCGACCTTAAAGACTTTGTTTAGCAAGTTAAACATCAGTTTTTCTTCTTACTTTTTCAACATGATGTTATCTTGAACTTTGATTTTTCTTGCATGTTGTCTGCTAACTGTCTTATGATTTAACACAAGCACATAACATGAAACAAGAAGTCAAGAACTACTTTGTATCTGATACCAACCTCAACATTACCTGATTTAGTTGGTTTTATTTGATGGAAATAACAGGGAATATAGTGACTCCAGTAAGAGTTAATTTTTCCAATTATAAGCATGAAAAGTAAACAAGAGGAAAGTGAACTGAAAGGAGCTGAAAGATAATTTAATGCAGGAAGTATAGCATAAAAGTTGTAGTGATGTGCAGAACTTTCAACACTCATTTGTCTCTTTGTACAAATATAAATATACGATGCAAGAGAACACTTCTCTGTAGCACAAGATTCATGATCAAAACTACTCCTAGTGGCAGAAAATTTTTAGTAACCAATTAAAATCCACAAATTATTCAGTTCCTAGATGCATTAGCTATTTTAAGAAAATAAAGAAGTAAGAATAGGCATCATGTTTTGGGAAATTGATTTAAAGATAAAACAAGGGAACCAATACATTTTGATGTCATGAAGAGGATATATATTTCCTAACTTTTGGTGCATCAATCATTTCTTTCTGAGGAAAAAACAACTAATATTGACTGTATACGTAAAACATGTTAGAGTAGGAAGGTAGATAATTATGTGTGCCTCATTTGTTTAATAGTAAACTTGGCAATAGTTTTCATTTTTCATGAGGAAGAAGCATTGAATAAAGTAATCACATACTAAATTCAAAACAGAGAAAGAACTCTTAAATTTTTATGTGTTTTGAGAGATGTTTTAGTAGTCCTTGTGTGATGAGACAAAATATTTTCCATCTTCTCTTCATTGTTTATCTGCCAAATCTTTTTTGGCCATATTTGTGTTAAAATTTTGTTTGTCCTATCTTGAAAGCTCAGTTCATTCCATTTTGTTGTTCAATGAAACTGACATTATGTTAGAGTTCATTAAAATCATCCAATTTGAATTAGAGATACACATGGAAGAAAATGTGCATTTATATCAAATCTTTTTTGACAAGTGATGAAGTTTTGCATTTATATTAATTTCTTTGTGATGCCCATCTGTAGTTTGGTCCACATGTTTTATACTATGAAACTATTTCTTTGCTATAATTAATTGTGTGCAACATATTATTATTTTTTTGGGGGAAAAATGAATAATTGTAGCAGACATTTGTATTAAAGAAAGGCGATTGTCGTATTAGTGTTAAAAACTATAGCTATAGTCTGTAGTGGCTGGTTTCTCCCTAATAAATACATTAGTTATTGTTCACTTGCTTTTTTAGAAGCTTTAATTTTTTGTTGCATCCTTTCTGCTAAATATTTTGAGGTCCTATATGTGTTTCTACTTAAATTCTTTATATTTTGTTATCAAACTGATACACACTTCTTCTTTTACAGCTCAAGAATTTTAATATGAAATATTTATCATTCAAGAAAGTAAGGAGCAAGTTGAAGTTTGTGAGGATTTTATTAGGGGTGGTATAAAGACTACATCTTATGTATATATGTTGCAAATTTCTTTTTTGAAGTAGAAGTTGATTAAAGTTGATTACATACAACTTGGATATATATCTTCGTTTAGTTCTTTTTATTAATGATGAATTCTTATATCAATTCAATTATTTAATATATGTTTGAATGTGTGTGAGATTATTATTATTATTAGTAAAGTAGTACAATATTTATGTAATAGCAAACAAGAAAGTAGTCCTGGAAACTCTTTTACGAATGACATGATCTAATATTCAAATGACCATTATTGACGAAAATTTTGGTCGTTAAAAGTACTGAAGTCGAAAATAATATACAAATTGAGTTATTAACGAAGGGAATTTCGGTCTTTAAAAATAGTTTTAGTGGTTAAAAGTGTCACACCCCGAGCCTACACCTTGCGCAGGACTGGCACTCAGAAGACTTCTTGAAAAGACTTTGAAAACTTCCTAGACTAAGCTCTTGACTTTCCTTGAATTTGAATTTATGGATTCAAGGTTATGATTCATGTTTATGGATGATTTCTATGTGTTTAGAAGTCATTTCGAATAGTTAGAATTAATGGAAAGTGTTAGGACACTTTAAAAGGACTTAAATGGACTGAATGACGAAAACTAGGTGAAAATGCCAATCCGGGCGCGTCCCTGGCGCGCCGAGCCAGGCCCCGACTTACTGGAGCTTGTTTTGGGCACACTGCAGGCGTGCCGCCCTAGTATCCTGGAGCTATGGGGGGCGACGCGCCTGGCCCTCCCAGGTGCGTTTGACGAGTTTTTCAACTCGTTTTCTGATCCTAAATCTTTTGATCTGATTCTTTATCCCAAATTCACCTTAGATTCATGTACCCAAATCATATACACAAAATCTAACCCAAACAACTCAAGGAAACAACACTTAATTATCAGGAAATTCCTTAATCCCAACTCATATTCAAGAACAAAATCAATTCAAGAATAACTATCAAGAACATCAATTTCTCAATCTTTTTAGGACGAAAATACGTTGAATAAAACATGCTTGGCACGTGGGTGAACTAACCCAACGCTATGTGATCTCACATATCTTGTAGGGATCACCCCCGACAAATTCGACAAGCCAAACTTCGACGATCTTGAACATTCTTGCTTCTTCTTCTCCTTTCTCCTTAGCCCTAGCGTGAAATCCCAAATTCTAAAACTGACTAAAATCTGATTTGTTCCTCCGGCAGTACCGAAAGTAGCCCCTCTAGGTGCAGTTCTGTCTGGTGGAGCAACTAAAGAAGACTGGGGTCTATTGCCCCCATTACCATTTCCTTGCTTGTTCTTTGGACACTCTCGCATGAAATGCCCAGTCTGGCCACATTTGAAACAACCAGTGGAGCCCTCATGACAAATACCTGAGTGGTTCCTACCATACTTGGCTCAGGCAGGAGCTTTACTACCCCCTTGCGCAATACTACCCTGGGAATAAGCAGGTTTAGTTCTGAAGTTCTGATTATTGTACTCACATTTGTTCTTAGGTGCAAGTGCACTAGTAGATGATGGAGCAGGTCTCTTTTGTTTTTGTTGAATTCCTCTCTATCCCTCAGCTTCTCTTCCTCTACCTGTTGCACATAGACCATCAACCTCGAAATGTCCATGTCTCCAATAAGCATTGCTGCCCGGTCCTCTTTGCCTGATAGATGGCCTAACCCAGCAACAAACAAGCTCATTCTACTTCTCATGTCCTTAACCACCTCCGGAGCATATCAAGATAATTGGGTGAACTTAAACCCATATTGATGAATACTTAGAGAATCCTGCTTAAGTGTGAGGAAATCACGTACCTTAGCCTCCTTCAGTTCTCAGGGAAAGAAACGCCCCAATAAAGCCTCTTCAAAACATGCCCAACTCGCAGGTGGTGTATCCTCAGCTCTACCCCCTTTCCACTGATCAAACCAAGTCCTAGCAACATTTTTCATCTAATATGCAGCTAGCTCAACTCTCATAGTATCAGTAACATGCATCACATCGAACACCTTTTTTAGTTCCTCAATGAAGTTCTCTGGATCCTCTGTAGTGCTCGAACCAGTGAAACTTGAAGGGTTCATCCTTAAGAACTCACAAATCCTTGAAGTGTCAGCCTCTTCTTGCCGAGCTCCTCTCTGTTGCCCAGCTTAGTCACAACTTGACTGAGCATCCTTATAGCCTATCTGAACTCAGCATTAGTAACGTCTCCTAGAGGTTGCACTTTAGGTGCATTGGGTAACTCTTGCTCCTCAACATTACGCCAAGCAGGACGTCCTCTGAGATCTCTTCATGGAGGCATGATTATCTGGAAACACGCGCAAGCACGAATTCGAGGAAATTGTTTTAGAGATAAAACTCTAACCCACGAAATGAGTATGAAAGAAGTGAGAAATTTTCCTAAATGTTGCAGCCTCCTAATTATAGATGTGGCGCACTTCACACCAATAAATAAGACAATACAGACATGGCTTCATAGACTCCCAGGACTCTTCAACTCTGTGCTCTGATACCAAGTTTGTCACTCCCCGAGCCTACACCATGGGCGGGACTGACACTTGGAAACGATTGCTCACCCCAAGCGAACCCTTGGCCTGGCTTACTTAACTCACCGGAAGACAATATTCATACTTATAATGATCAATAACATTTAACTGAACTGAATAATAAAAATAACTAATAAATTTTAAAAGTTAAACATTCAACTTGGCCAAAAGTGGCAACCAAAGTCTTAACAATAAGAAATGATAATGAAAAGACTCAAAGGACTAACATTTGACTATCTATGAAACCTCTAAAACAACTAAGATGGATGTTGGGACAACCCCACAACATCCTAATGAACTAACTAGAAGCAATGAAAATAGATCCTCCGGAATGCAAGGAGGCTCACCGACTGACTCTGAACTGCACATTGGATCAACGGTGCGCTGGAATGCCGATCCTAGTTACCTGTGTTTGCATCATAAGACGATGCAGGCCAACTGGCATTAGTACATTGAATGTACGAGTATGCGAGTTGGAATGCTAAAATAACATAAGCTTGAAAGGAAATCTGAAAGAAACATTTACCCTGGTTCTTCTCAACTCATGAATACTTAACTGAACTCATTTCAATATAAAGCAGTTTAAAACAAGTGCAATATAAAGAAAAGTTGTTTAAAAACACGATGTCAACTCTGTGTATATACAAGGATACAACATAACTCTAAAATGTATGTAAAAATACAATAAACTGATGTATCTAAAAATATAATAACTTATGTGGGAGTTTCTCTAACCGACAACCATCACTTAAGAGCTATAGTGATGATATAGCGATCTACCTCACGCTACCAGCGCATCCTATACCCAGCCAAAGGTATAGGACCGGAACTACTAAGTGGATCCACTAGTCTATTGTGAAAAAGGTTCATCTAAAAAGTATGACCCTTTTCTACCCATGGTGGCTACATGGTTTTATGGAGACGTGAGTTATCTGAACTCATGCTTGCCCCCAATTCGGTGCTCAATACTACTCCCAAAATATGCTAGCTCTTATGTTTTTAAAAAAACAAACTTCTTCTGTGATTTGAGATTAGTGCTCAAAACTTAGCTCAAAGGCTATCTTGGAAATCTCAGTTTCCCTTCTTACTTCATTTAGAAAGCTATTACTCTTTTCTGAAAAGTAGCCCGAAGGCTCTTTGGAAATCTCAGTTTCCGTTCTTATTTAAATGTAAAAAACATTTTAAATCTCTTTGGGAATACTTAGTCCTCAAATACTTTTTGAAGAAATGAACTTCAATCTATACGCTTTACTCTTTACTCAACTTGAACTTTAAGTCTTAAAACAAGGTTAAAAGCATTTGTAGAAGACTTATTGAAAAGACTCTGAAAACTTCCTAGACTTGGCTCTTGACATTCCTTGAATTTGAATTTATGGATTCAAGGTTATGATTCATGTTTATGGATGATTTCTATGTGTTTAGAAGTCATTTAGAGTAGTTTGAATCAATGGAAAGTGTTAGGACACTTTAAAAAGGACTTAAATGGATTGAATGATGAAAACTGGGTGAAAAATGCCGATTCGGGTGCGTCCCTGGTGCGCTGCGCCAGGCCCCAATTTACTGGGGCTTGTTTTGGGAGCACTGCAGGCGTGCTGCCCCAGCCTCCTGGCGCTATGGGGGCACGACGTGCCTGGCCCTCCCCAGGTGCGTCTGATGAGTTTTTCAACTCATTTTCTGATCCTAAATCTTTTAATCTAATTCTTTTTCCCAAATTCACCTTAGATTCATGTACCCTAATTATATACACAAAATCTAACCCAAACAACTCAAGGAAACAACACTTAATCATCAAGAAATTCCTTAATCCCAACTCATATTCAAGAACAAAACCAATTCAAGAACAACTATCAAGAACATCAATTTTTCAATCTTTATAGGACGAAAATACGTTGAATCAAACATGCTTGGTGGGTGGGTGAACTAACCCAACGCTATGTGATCTCACATACCTTGTAGGGATCACCCCCAACGAATTCCACAAGCCAAACTTCGACGATCTTGAATATTCGTGCATCTTCTTCTCCTTTCTCCTTAGCCCTAGCGTGAAATCCCAAATTCTAAAACCGACTAAAATATGATTTGACCCATATTAAACTCCTAAAAACGGATTAAAATAATGGGGCAATGAAAAGACTAAAATACCCCTTAAAATTGCGGATCGGACATTTCCTTAATCCAACACCCCAACTTCCAACGGGGATAACTCACTCATACGAACTCGGAATCGTGCAAACTTGGAGGCGTTGGAAATATAATTCCAAGGTCTTTCCAACTATATCTGTAACTACACCTAACTCATCCTGATCTAGGAGTTATGGTCGTTTGAAATTGACCAAAGGCTCACTTTAACTTACTTAAAATTTTCCAGATTTCCTTATACTTTCCAAAAATAACTATTTCCAGATTTTAAACTTCCTTCTAGTTCTTTCTAGTTGTGAGATGTTCCAAAAAGTTCGTTGCTACAAATGATTTTGAACGACTGGATTGATTAATTAGAGTAGGGATAATTCGGTCGCTATAAATGGACATATAGTGACTGGATTTTATGTTGTCGTTAAAACCTTTTTAACAACCAGATAGAAATCTGTCGTTAAACTTTTAACGTCGGAGTTTTTAACGACGAACGACGAACGGATTTGTCCCCATCGTTAATGACCTTTAACAACCGTGTTTGGACTTTTGACAACCAAATATCCCCTCGAAGAAGGTCATTTTTCCTGTAGTGTGAGTCGGGCAACCTGTTAGTGCTGCTGAAGTTGTAGACTGGGCTCGATTAGCATTGCCTTATTGACCCTATTTAGAAGGACAATCCCTCAACCTGTGACCAGACTGACCACACCCAAAGCATCCTTCCTTTCCTGCAAGGCACTTGCCCGTATTGTTCTTACAACACTTAGGGCATGTTGGGTAGGTTTTGATTCCCGAAACACTTCCTTGAGACTCGCCTGATGCCCTACCTTTCTGATCTTGTCTAAACTTGGAGGATGGAACACTAGCCGATGAAGGTACTGGAGTTGAAAATTTTTGCTGACCCTGCGAGCGATTCCCACCACCCGATTTCTACTGAGAGTAGTCATAGTTTCCAGTCCTAGCCTTCTTGTTCTCCTTAGCCCGTTCTCTAAGCTTATCACCCTCAACCTGCTGAGCATAAGTCATGAGCCTAGAGATGCTCATATTTTCCCACAACATAACATTTCTACACTCTGTCTTCACCAAGTCTAACACTCCATATAGAAACTTATTCATCTGAGCCTTGGAATCAACAACCATGTGATGAGCATACCTAGAGAGTTGGGTAAACTTGAGCCCATACTCTTGGACTGTCATACTACCTTGCCTTAAGTTCATAAATTCCTGAGCTTTTTCCTCCCTTAGCTCTCTTGGAAAAACCTGTCCAGAAAGGTCTCACTAAAGCAATCCCAAGAGATAGGAGTTGCATCTGTACACATATTCTCCTTTCATTGAGTATACCAGATATGAGCTACATCCTTAAGTTGGTAAGATGCTAACTCAACCTGATCATTCCCAGTTACCTGCATCACTTCAAAGATCTTCTTGACCTCATAAATGAAGTTTTGAGGATCTTCACCTATCTGTGATCCTAAGAACTCTGGCAGATTGATCCTATCAAAATCTCGCACTCTGGCTGTAGCCGACCCATCATTAGCATTTGCCGGAGCTAGAGCCCGTTGATTGTTCTGGTTGGCAACGCTCTGAGCCAACATCTGAATGGCGTTCCAGAATTCTACATTCGAAACTTCTTGATCTGGGACTGGAGGAGCTGCGTTTGCATTCCTAGCGTTAGCTATACTAGGAGGCATGATCACTGAAACGTAGAACGTCAAGTTTGAATGGAATTAGATCAGACCATACGCATGATAAGAGTAATAAGAAAATGAAGATTTTTCCTAAAACACTTTGTAGCCTGCCTCTCATTAGATATGGTGCACTTCACATCCATGAAAATGAGTCTACTTAGTGTGGCTTTTCAGACATCCTATGACACTTAAACCTAGTGCTTTGATACCAAGTTTGTCACGCCCCGAGCTTCCCCCGAGATGCGGACACGGGACCTAGGATCACAAGTGACCCCAAGCTAACCCTGCTGGCATAATCATGAGCATACTAAAGATAAACTGAGAAATAAAACTGTTGCGGAAGCTAATAATAAGTAAATCTGAAATGATGGGGAATACCCATACACTAAACTAAATATATAAAATTTGGGAGTTTAATACAAAATAAACATCAAACTCAAATACTAAGCTGAATCTAATTATGTCTGAAAATAGCCTCTAACTGACTAAAAGTGCTAGGACATGCCCCAGCTAAGTCTAGCAAAACTCAAACTAAAAGACTAAAATAATGAAAAGATAACATGATTGTTGTCCTCAAAGAATGAGGATTCACCACTGATGCTGCTGAACTGGAGATCGGGAACTGATCTAAGCGTGATCTGGATGCTGAGAACTTAAACCTACATCACGAAAAGATGTAGCGCAGAGTATGAGTCGGTACTTGAACCTGCCACAGGTAAAGAGGCATGACTGGCGTGATCACTAAATGATGCCCACAAAGGGGACTTACAACCTATGTGGCTCGAAGTTCAGGGACTATGTGGGTGACTGACCCTAGTCCAACTCGGCTACTCCCAATAGATTAAATGATTAACACATTATCACTGAATTCTGTAATATACTAGATAGCTTGATGAATCCACAAATTGGACTCATTTACGGATTTATTTTGATAGAAATAGTATCCTCGAATGCTTATTTTGTCTAAATATATTATGAAAATGCTGAAGTTTCAGGTATTTAAAGTTTTAGTGGAAGCATGGACAATTAGGCACAAAAAGGAACAAAGAGGCTGAAAAGAACGACGAAGCTGAAGCTCGAGCATCGCCAATCACACTTGGCGATTCACCGAAGGGATTTACTCCTCCCTTTGTTCCAGTACGCGAAGCCCTGAAGTAGAAGGATAAAAAAGGCGATGAAAGGAGCAGTCGGTGCTTCGCCGAATAGTTTTGCGAAGCAGTACTATACCGCCAAATGGTCCAGAACGTGAAGGTGCTGAAGGCAAGCACGAAACGGCGATGAGACAGACGAAGGGCGAGTCGCCGAAGTCATTCGGCGATATCGACTAACTTCACCGAAAGATCCGCCAGCGCTATATTCTGAAGTCTATAAATACTAGACTTATTATTATTTTTAAGAGAGTCGAACATTTGTTTTAATTTCCAGAATAGAATAGTACTTTTTAGGATATTTTCTCTCAAGTTTGGAGAGGGTTTTTGTGGGAGACTTGAAGAGAAAAAGATTCCATCTTCCCCAAGTTGGAAGTGGGTCTTCTCCATTCTGCTTCCTTTGCTTAAATCAAGGTTTAATTTCTTATACCCTTTTTATTTTAGTATCAATTTAGGTGTATTTTGTTATTTCTTGATATGTGGCTAAAAATCCCTATTCCTGGGGTGTGATTTAGCAAATATGTGTTGATATTATTGTTGGGTCTTGCTTGCTGATAGGTTAGATGTATTATATTGGTGAATTCACCAAGTGGTTGTGGTTCAATTTAATGGGTTTGTAGTTGCAAATACAAAACCACCCATGTCTTTTCGGCTTGCCCGGGAGAGAGGTCGTGAAACCAAGACCAATAGACTAATGGCCTAAGGAGTGGGTCAACATGACGTTCAACCCAAGAGGGTGAACCCTAGTCCCATATCCTAACACTCAGCTCGAGAGAGTGAGTGGGGTAAGGCGTAGGCTGGTATTCATGTGGCAAGTGGGTGTTCGAGAGGAACTCATTTGAAACGGGGTAAGTTGTTTGAGAGGGAACTTATTTCCAACTAAAGCTTAGTCTAGTCACTATTATCTTGTAAATTTCCTATCGAAAGCATGTACCCAACGATTTATCTCAACTTGTATTGCGGTCACACCCCAAGAACTTTCTCCCATACTTGAATTTTCTCTTTATTTTTGTTTTATTAGATATACTTCTGACAAACCCCCATTGATATTTGATACTTTGGTGTCACCCACTTAAATTTACTTTGTTTTTATTTGATAATTTATCAAACTACAGCTAACTAGAACAAAATTCTAGCCTAACTACTATTTTCACTACAACTCCCTTGGAACAGGACCCCAACCCTTGGCTGGATTACTATATTATCAACGATCATAGACACTCGTACTGTAGGTTAGTGTCGTTGGTCATGATAAGCATCATAGCTCAAAACTGACATGCAAACTGGGAATGCACATTAATTTACAGATAATGACGCATTCAAAAATTGAGGCATGTATATTTGAAATAACTGAAATATCTGACCTGGTATGTGTAATTTAAGAACTAAAGAAATACATAGCTAGGGTTCTGAAATTTATGCTAGAAACCAAGCAATAACATGATAATCGGATTTGGAACATTTAAATAACTAATTCATGATAATCTACTGAAGTTCTAGAAACCCTAGGTCTAGTTAATAATAGGGAATCAAGAATCTGACTGAATTCTAGGGACCCAATGGGCGAAAGGAACCCACTAGTGAAATCTCACATATTTGGTGACGAAATGTACGGTAAAATCTTTTGATTTTGGGGCTAGATTTGATGGAATCTTGTTGCATTCTTAAACTAGGGTTCTTGACCACTTTTATCCTCTCAAGCTCTAATTTTCTAAGTTTTGATTAATGATTTTGACTAAGGTAAGTTCTAGTTATGTTTCTAGGGTTAAACTAACTAAAACCTCATAATTTAGGGTCTAAACGATGTAGTTTAAGGGTCCAATGGATAGGGAAAAAACCAAAACGACACTGGTCCACCCTACGGTCCGTCTTGGTCAACCATCGTTTGGTTCAAAAGATGGGTTCTGCGGACCATGTTTCACGGACCTGGTCCACAGACTGTGGTTCAACCTACGGTCCGTAGCTCCTGGCCGTGGGTTGGGGGTTTTTTTCTATGGACCACGTTCCATGGACCTGGTCCACGGGCCATGGTCCCACCAACGGTCGAGGTTTTCTAGGGTTTTTTTTCTGTGGACCACGTTCCATGGACCGTTGTCCAACCTACGATCCGTAGGTGGCACCTGCACTTCTGGAAATCTGCTTAGCCTAGTCACTATTTCCATTTGAAACGGGGTAAGTTGCCCGAGAGGGAACTTATTTCCATCTAAAGCTTAGCCTAGTCACTATTATCTTGCAAATTTCCTATCGAAAGCATGTACCCAACAATTTATCTCAACTTGTATTGTGGTCACACCCCAAGAACTTTCTCCCATACTTGAATTTTCTCTTTATTTTTGTTGTATTTGCTATACTTGTGACAAACCCCCATTGATATTTGACACTTTGGTGTCACTCACTTGAATTTACTTTGTTTTTATTCGATAATTTATCAAACTACAGCTAACTAGAACAAAATTCTAGCCTAACTACTATTTTCACTACCACTCCCTTGGGACACGACCCCAACCCTTGGTTGGGTTACTATATTATCAACGATCGTAGACACTCGTACTGTAGGTTAGTGTCGTTGGTCACAATAAGCATCAAAATGGCGCAGTTGCCGGGAGTGGCGTCACATGAAAATGTAGGTAACTAGAGCTTTTTGTTCTTTTTAGTGTTGTTTTTACTAATTTTACTTTTAGTTTTGTTTTTCTTTGTTTATTGTTTGTGTATGCATGTCTCTACCTTGAGCCAAAAGAGGGGTGGCCTCATGAAAATGAGGCTAACCTCACTAATGGAACTTGAGTGAGGAGTTGCATCGTGCCACGACGTTAAATAACGCGTTTCTTGGGAGGCAACCCAAGGTCGTAAATTTAGGATTTTACTTTTATAAATAATGGTGTGTTGATGTTGCCGATAAATCGAGGAAAGCGTGGAAAATCTCAGGTTGGCGAGTAGAAAGTCCATTTCGTGAGTCGCTAAACAGGTCGGTGAGCCCAACTGGATCCGCCGTTTGGCTCAATACAAGAGTTGTACAGAGCCTGTAAAACTCAGCGAACTCGAAAAGCAGCTCGGCGCATCGCCAACCTGCTTGGCAATCTCGATGCAGACCGCCGATCTCACCTCAGAAAATTGAAGATTTTGAAGAAAGTGTGAGATAAATGACCACTCGACAGACCGCTGAGTGGGTCGGCGAGTTGACTAACATCGCCGAATGGATTAGAACTGAACGATTATAAAGTGCCAAAAATCTCAGAATTTTTAAATTTTCCCACTCTCCCTCCTTTTAAACTTCTCAACTTCACATCAAGGTAATATTTTGTAGATTATTGCTTGCCTTTAGTATTGTAGTCGATAATTAGTGCATGGAGTGGATTACATTACCGCCTAGCATTTCAAAAGTATTTTAATCAGCATCTAAGGTTGGTTTTCTGAAACCCAAATTTATTTTTAGCAATTTTGTACTCATTTGAAATGATTTTTTTTTTGTTATTTGCATTTAAGGACAAATGTTTTTATTTGTGGTAGGGTGAGGCCCACCTTGTTTTGCTTGTTTTGGATACTAGTGTTTTGGTGTACATTTGGGTTGTCTGTTTTTAATTGTGTTTTTAAAAACTGCTTTGCGATTGTTTGAGCTTATGGCTCTCTTTTGGGTTTAATTGAAAAATAATTTTGACCCTTCTGAAAAAATTTCATTTTTCAAAAATTTTCGGCACCTCTTGTGTTGAAAGTGGTTGTTCTTGTACAAATTCAAGTCTGGGTTTTGATCAATATTGATAACTTGAATAGTGTTCTCAATCGAACAAACATGAATGTGCGGCTACGACGAGAACAAATGAAGTTGCATAGACAATATGCGAACTCTTTGCATCTCGTTGTGATTAGCCATTACTCAAATTGTTTCTCTTGTACCGACCCTTGCACACTAGCGAAAGTGTGTAGGCTTGTTTAAATCAAGTGTCGATGCCTTGTGTGATGAGCTTACTTTGAACCATGCATAAATAAACCTAGAATTTGCCCCGTTAGTCTGATTGATTTAGAAAGGTGTCCTCTTGAGATGATCTTAGGCAACTTTAAAGAGTGTGAGCCAAATTTGACATATACCTCTTTTGTGGCGTACCCGTTAGCGTGTGAAACTCTTTTGAACACCCTTTGAGCCTTACCTTTCTTTGGAAGAACCTTGATGAACCTTAGACTTTACTTGACCCACTACCTATAATCCTTTTAATTTGTGGTTTAGCGAATAACCAACTTACGCCAAAACCCTAAGTTGGGGGTGTGGTGAAAAGGAAAGGGAGAAGTCAAGAAGTGCATGAAAAGTCCCCCTTTAACCCATGGTATTGCATAAAAATGGAACCCCTTCAAAAAAAATGTGTGAAATAAAGTACAAAGGAAATCGGGTTTCCAAGCA